>VDFB02324850.1:0-49763 GCA_007258455.2 Sequoia sempervirens
AATATATTAAAGTCCTAATTTACGTTTATCATCATATTTAATTACAAGGTAAAAGTAAATCGGTAACTAAGAGATGAGGAATAATAGGCTGACTCTTCCTCTCCATGGATTTTCATTGAGCTTCAAGAATGAATGCCCAAGCCTCACTACCAAAGACTCTAAATGAAGATACATCGGGCTTGACATGGGACAAAGCCTCCTTAGGAGTTATATGTTGTAATACCTTGTGAGGCATACAATTCTGAATATAATTGGCACAATTAACTGCTTCAGCCTAAAACAAAGAATGCATATCTCGTGATTGAATCATACAATTGGTCATCTCCCGTAAAGTTTTGTTCTTTTGCTCAACAACACCTTTTTGTTGAGGGGTGTATGGAATTATAAACTATTAATGCAAACCATGCTCAATGCAAAAGTCCCTAAAAGTCTGATTAACATAAGTACTCCCTCCCATTATCTGTGCATATCTATCTGATAGAAAGACCAAATTGCTTCACCACAAATACCTTCAAGATCTTGAAAGAAGCAAAGGCATCACTCTTGTAGTTAAGAAAGTACACCCATGTACACTTGGAGAAGTCATCAATAAACATGAGCACATATTTGGCCCCTAAAAAAGAAGTCAAAAATGACACAAGGTCACTATGAACCAACTCCAAAGGTGCCTTGGCACATGTAGATCTACCCATAGGAGAAGAATCCCAATGATGTTTCCCAAGAACACATCCTCGACAAACACCATCAATACAGGAAATCTTAGGGATCCCAGACACTAATGCCTGTGTACTCACCTATTGGAGATATCTTTAATTGACATGACCAAAATGTTCATGCCACAACATGCTCACAATGTTTGCATGTGCTATGAAGGATGAACCTAAACCAATTGAACTCTCAAAACCATCAAATTAGTATAAATGAAAAGAAGTATCAACACTCCCAGTAGCCACAATAATATCAGGATCATGAAGGTCATGAATAACTACATCATGTGGGGTAAACTCGACTATCTTATCAGTGCCAGATTGGCAAATTTGATACACTAAAAGAAGGCTGGTGGAGATATCAAGAACTATAAGTACCTCCTGAAGAAAACCACCCTCAAGTGTGACAGTGTCTGAGCCCAAAATTGAAAGTTGTGTAGAATCCCTAGCTGCAATCTAAGTAGTACTACAATCTGAAAGGGGTGAGACCAAATCCTGAGAATGTGTCATGTGATGTGTCACGCTAGAATCAAGTATCCATGGAGTTGCAGAAGGTAAGGCATGTGCAAAAAGAGCATGAACTTTACCTATAGATGAGGAAGAAGATTTAAGGGAGGAGATGTTATGCTGCTGCATGGATTCCTCCAAAGCTTCTAATCTCTTCTAAAATTGATTGACTGGATGTCCCTCCTTACCACTGTAGGCACTAAAAAATGTCCTAAGTCTGTGAGCATCATTTTTCTTGGTCATTGTCCTCCGATAATTGAATAATTTTAATTATTTGATTATTCTTGATCACATTCCTCTATTAATTAAATAAATTTTAATTATTTAATTAATTCACTTTCTAATATTTATTCTATCTAGATCAATTAAATAATTTAATGGCATCGCTAACATCCCTTTCTCCAATAATTAAATAAAATATTATTTATTTAATTATTTGTCTTTCATTATTCGTCTATAGTTAAATAATAATTATTAATTATTTATCTATTCATTTTGTCTTTTAATTCTTCTATCTAGTTAAATAATTATCAAAATTATTTAATTATCCCATGTCATTTTCACCCCCATTAAATAATTAGTCTAAGTTAATTATTTAATGTCTCTTTTCCATTTTCTCTTATTTAATTAAAATGGAACTGAATAATCATTTTTATTAAATGCCCATTTTCCTATTTTTCTCAAATAAATAATTCAAATGAATTATTTATTCTCTCTTGGTCAAATATTCCCTTCCTCGTGAATTAATTATTTGTCAATTTTTAATTCATTCTTTTCCTCCACTTGCTCATTTATATCTGTCATAGCTGTCTCTGTCATAATTGTTTCTGTCATAGCCATTGGCGTCATAGTCCTCCTATGAATAGCATATTCTAGTTGCATCAATCCTCCACTGTCGATCTTAGCATCTTTCTAGAAGCTTAATCCTTTCCGTCTATTCGAATGGTTGTCTATAAAAGTAGCCTTCCTCCTTCATTTTTTCCTTAATAGCCATTATCTCCAACTTTCTACTTACTATTTGCAGGTTATTGCATAAGTTCTACTACAAATTTGAGGGAAAAGTTTGCAAAAGGAGAAATAGGAGAGACAAGAGAAGAAATCAACTATAATATGGGGAGTGTTTTATTTGAATAATTTTAGTTTATATCTCCATTTGTTTGTGTTCTCTTGTTTTGGATGAGGTTTTTAGCTTAGAAGTGTTGTGGCTGTCACTTTATCTAGGCTAGAAGGTTTCCCCCCATCTTACATTAGTGAACCCAACGTGATTTTTTTTCTTTTACAAGATTTCATACGACTTTCCTTTTTGTTTTATAGATTTCCAGTACAAAATGATGCATTTGTTCAATCAGTGATGCATTTGACAGGAAATGACGCATTTGCTCAAAACATTGACGCATTTGACAGGGAACAATGTATTTGCTGAAAAGAACGACACAATTGCCTGTCTAGTATAAAATTTCAAGTTTTCTATTTGTTTTCAATTTTTTTTTGGGTTTTCGAGTAGAGTAGGGTTTTTGTGTGCTAAATTTCTATTTTTTGCATGTGGCTTTGGATTGGAGCTCCCAAAAAACTATTTCTTTAGAAACAACAAAAAAATTGAGCTCTTTCATTTCAGTTTTAAGCAATTTTTATTTTATTTTATTTCCAACGACAACTTGCATTAGGATGATAAAGGTTAAAAAAAATCTATATCTTTCACTCATAAGGTTTAAAAATAACGACAATCTACATATTTCACTCATGGGAATTAAAATGAACTTGCATATAATGTCATTGGTTTAAAATTTACAAAGTTTCTTCAAATCATAAGCAAGGCTTAAAATCAACCAGTGTCTTTCGTGTTTGGTGGTTTGCAAGTGTCATAGAGTGTGTATGCTCTCCTCTCATGTCGTTCAGAGATCTTGAGTGACCAAAATAATTTTTGTGGCATTTGTATAATCACACCACATATTTGGATTTGGTGCTTAAAATGAACTCCATGTGAGTGTCAGAAAAAGGCACGAAATATGCTTTCTCCTTGCGCTTCGTGTGATCTAGGATGAGCATAAATAAGTGTACTTCCTCGCTTTTGTTTACCTTTTATTAGAGGGCTTGCCACCCCGCTTTGAAAGGTGGGAATGACCTAAGTGGTAATAAAGCTAAGGAAAAACTCTTCCAAGCCACTATAAATAAATGTGCTTCTTGACGAAAGTTAGTTAGCGATAGGTGCAGATGTGTCATGTTGAAAAGTGCCACCCTTAGTAGCCTCGTGAGCTACGTGAAAATCCTTCCTTAGGGAAAGGACTGGGAGGCCTCTTGACTCGCCATAGTCTTGAGCTAATCTTGTTGTGTGTGTGGCCACTTTGAACAAATGCCCTTACTAAGAGCCAATTTATGTTAGTTTCCAAAAACCCTTTTATATGCTCATTGATTGTAGGAGGTTGGACCTCTGAAGGAACCCCACGTCTTCACTGAGCTTGTGTAGAGACATGAATTCCTCCATTGGGGGAATGAGACTTGGTGAGGCTGAGAAGTGAGTGCCATGGAGGGGAGCCCTGGTGTCACCAAGTCTCTAGCTGTTTGCCTTGTTTAAGTGGCTGGAGAAATCCAAGTGGGGATATCAACTAGTGGTTTCCTTACCAACCATAGGGCTTGTGCATTGTTGTCTATGTGTGTTTTATTTTTCAAACATTTTTCACATCCAAAACTAGACCAAAAATAAGTGCTTGATACTGTATTCTATGTTTGCCAATCAGGTTTCATAAAAAATAGTCAAAATTCACTAAAAAACTAGATCAAAAACCATTAAATTGTCAAAAACAACTTTCTGTGAACCGTAACTGTAAAAAACAGAGCCACAATTGATACTTTGCACCGCATCTAATAACTAGAAAACCACATCTATCATTCTGAACCGTACTTGCAAAAAATAGAACCACAACTAATACGTTGCACTGCATTTGATAACTGGAAAACTGCATCTTTCATCTTGAAATGCATTTGCAGAAAACAAAACCACAATTGTCATCCTGAGTCACATTTGCAGAAAATAGAGTTGCAATTGTCTAATAAACATAAACTTTTTAAAATCCTTGTCCAAAATCTGATCAACTCATTTTCACAGTGACCTTTGACTACTAAACCAGATACTTTCAAGCTTTACCACTTTATTCTAGCATTTCCATTTAGGGAAACATTTAATTATAGGTTACCTACCTCCATCCTTTGCATTGCATAGATTAAACTTTGATCCTTAGGTTGCATTTTAACCCTCAAATTTTGAACATAGGAAGACCATTAAGATTTTGGGAAATCCTTGGTTGCACATTCTATTTGTCATTGACCTTAATCCTTCATATTATCAATCTAAGTGCCACTTCACCATTATCAAATTTGAGTTTTAAGCTTGTGTCCTAGTCTTGACTCAACCTTTTCAAAATTATCTTGTTTTCCATAAAGGTCAATGGAACTTGGGATTTGTTACCTTGGGTTCACAATAGCTTGATTTCCATCCTTTGATTGAAATTTTAGGATTCCTTTGCATTAGCTTGACCTCATTTAGATTCATATTACATCCCTTTGATCATAACATTTATCATCATCTTGCTAGTCCTTGATCTTTAACCTAGATTGCACTTTGCACCTTTATCCCAAAAATACAAAAATATAGTTCATTTTACCTTAGCCTTAGCATCATATCATTTTCCCTCAATTTATCAATTATTCAACCTTTCATATCCTTTTGCATCCAATTAGTATCATTATCCTTGCATCCTTATATTCAAGAAAAATCTAAAAAAATAGAGCTTAGTTTCATCGTCAGCTTGCATTAACCTTATTATCCTTGAAAATCCAAAAACATAGTTTAGTTTCTTCACCACCTTGCATTATCCCTCAACTTGCAAAAGTCTCACATGGTTGAAACAAGGTAACAAGACAAAATAAAGGACATGGATTTTTCAAATAACCCTTTTCATGGCACCCTTGGAATAGATTCAAATCATTCTACACCTAGAGACACACCACCAAGAGACCAAACCAACACATGGGAAAACCTAAGCCTAGAATAATTCAACAAATAATTGAACCAAGAAGAAATTGAAAGAGCCTATCAAGACCCAAGAATTTTAATCATGGTTGATCAACTTGTTAGTGCAGACCCCAATAGATTCTTCTACACACTAGCTAAAAAGGGTGCCAAATTACCTCATGCTTTTTCATCTCAACCATTGGAGAAGAAGAAATTGAGAATCTATTTGCACTTGGCATGCCTTCATCACAACAAATGTCAAACATACCCCTTGGGACAACTACACACATGACTACCACTATCACATACATCCCAATCATCTCAAAATTTGGAAACAAGCTAACCCATACCACTACACAAGGACAAAGTTTCACACTTAGAAGTTCCTCTCATTCCATGGGTAAGATCTTTACAAACCCCCGTTTTCAACATACAAATCAAGGTTCCACATCACAAGGTCCTATAACTTTGATCCAAAGTGTAAACCAAGGTCCAATACTCACACTTCAAAACACAAATCAAGGTTACTCATTCCAATTTCAAAGTGCACCTTCATCAAGTCAACATCCACCAAATAAACCTAGAAAGGTTCACATTGTCTCACGAAGGATCCCAAATAAAAATAAAAATCAAGGGTCTATTCCATCACTCCAAAATTCAAATCAAGGGTCCATTCCATCACTCCAAAATTCAAATAAAGGATCTATTCCATCACTCCAAAATGCTAATCAAGGGTCCATTCCATCATTCCAAATTATACTCAAGGAACCATTCCCTCAATTCAAAATATCAATCAAGGACCTACACCTTCATGTCAAAACATCAATCAAGGACCTACACCTTCATGTAAAAACAACTAAGGACCTATACCTCCATTTCAAAATGCCAATCAAGGACTGAATTTTCAAAACCAAGGCACAAATCAAGGGTCTACACCTCAAATCCAAAACACCATACCACATGCCAACATGACCTTTGGAACAAACCTAAATGCCAGTTTCATCCTAAACCAAAAAACACACATCAATATGGCAACCAAGGTTCCACATCACAAAACACCAATCCTAATCCAACATATGACCTTAATACCAATATCATGACACCAAACCAAAACAATGAAACATCATCTCTTGCAGATTTCTTGATACAACAAGTGCATACCATTCAAAAATAGATGACAAACATGCAAATGGGGACCAACATGAAGACTTATTCCGTGGAGGAGCTGTGCCCCCTTCCATTTGAAAAAAAATTATACATGCCACCCTTTCCCCCTCATTTCACCACACCACCTTTTCCTAAGTATAAGGTGACTGGGGATCCATTAGAACACATTTGAGAATTCAACACGTCATGTATGGAAGTCTCATATGATCCTACCTATTTGATGAGACCATTCCCGTGAAGCCTCACAAGGCCAACCTTAGATTGGTTTGCACACCCCCCTCTAGGGATTAGAACATGGGATGAACTCACCTACAAATTCATCAATCATTTTTCCTTCAACATTAAAAATGATTTCACCCTTGCAACATTGAGCACAACCAAACAAGAAGGGGAATCACTTACCCCATTTTACCAAAGATGGGGAGGCTTGGTTAGCAAATTCCCTTGTCACATTCTTGAAAAACAACTTGTCACCATGTTTGTGGAAAACCTTAATGGAGAATTGATGAGCCAAATTCAAATCCAATGTTGCAAAACCTTTGAGAAGATCTTAGAGAAAGGTTTCCTTATTGAGAAAGGTCTTATCGCAAAAGGACTAGTCAAGATAAACAAAGAAAATCCGAAGCCCAATAATGAAAAAAGAAAATATTGGTCCTGAAACAAAAATGTCACAAATGATGGATTTGTTGATTCCAAACTGATAACCACAGGTCCAACCATTCAACTCAAAGTCCCTTCCTCATAATGTAGCCAATACACCAAACACACAGACACAAGGTCAAAACCAAATGCTCAACGTAGTAAAAAATAATCAACAACATAGAGGTCCTCCCTATGCCAAGAGAGCATACACCCCCTTGCGTGAGCCTATTGAATTAGTCCTCAAAATTTTTTTGCAATCTAATGTCATCACACTACCATACACCAAGAATTATGAACCCTCATTGATTAAACTTGATTGGTGGAAAGAAGACGAATACTATGAATATCATCATGGAAAAGGACACAAAACAAGTAGATGTTGGACACTCAAGAACATTATTCAAAAACTCATTGAAAATGGAACCATATTAGTAGGAGATTCAAAAGGAAAAACCAATGTTGATCATACCATATTCAAGATTCCCTTGCAGGACCACGATAAAGGAAAAGCCTCCGGTTCAGGGAACAACAATAATGCCAACTGTTGCCATCAAACATGATTACAACACCATCATCCTTAATGTGAGACCTCTTGATGATCACATTGCCACTATGACCATAAGTAAACCAAGTTCAAAATGTGGTGTTACTACCCACCAAACCAAGATAACTATTCTAGGACATCCTCCTAATTAATAGCCAAAAAGTCAATATAATCTCCTAGATCAGTTGGGAAAAAATCTCACACAAATTTCTATCTTGGAACTCCTTCATATATCCTTGCAGTATAGAGCTATCCTTGACAAAGAATTGCAAGAAGCATCTGTACCTTCCAACCTAGATTTCAATGAATTTCAAGCCATGGTTGGATATCTAGCTACTCCACAACATGTCACCATCTATGAGCAATACTTTTCTACACCGAAATCTTATCACAATGACCCCTTACATCTTGAAGTCTGCATTAATAAACATAAGATTAGATGAGTCCTAGTAGACGGTGGAGGAGGTCTAAATATTTTCTCACTAAAATTGGTCAAAGCATTGGGATACTTTGAGAATTGTATAGACTAAACCAAGAAAATTGTGATCAAAGCTTATGATGATGCTGAGCATTCTTTCGAAGGCATAATTTCACTTCCTGTAAGAGTTGGCCCAATAATACAAAACATAGTATTTCATGTCTTGGATCTAGATTTGCATTACAATATTCTCCTTGGCCGCCCATGGATTCATGCCATGAGGGTTATCCCATCCACCTATCATCAATGCCTCAAGTTCCCACACAATGGCACTAAAATCACTATTCTAGGCAACCCTGATACTTTTTAGTATTGTTCAAACCTAAAAGGGATTGTTGAATGTCAAGTACCCATCAATGAGGAGGCCTCACCTTCTACTTCATCCACCACTCCATCTCACTACATTGATCCATCTACCCTTGTCAAATCATCTACCCCATTCATCACACCTTCCACACCCAAGATCCAGATCTAGGACAAAGGATGCAGAGAATACAATATGAAGAGTCTCTTTTTCATTGGAAAATTACCTAAATCATTGAAGTCCTATGGAAAATTGTAGCCCATGCAACCCAAAGTTATCATCCATAATCCCCCTACCACCTTCACTAAATGGGGGGAACTTGCCAAAGAGTCATTAGATGATCATATTCTCATTTGGCTGTACAAAGAAGATGAGGAAACCAAAACTAAGAAATTTCCAATTGAAAAATATCCAAAAGGGTTCCCAATAATGAAGCAACAAGGATATGATGGACATAGTGGTCTTGGCCTAAATAAAAGAGGAATGTTGGAACCATTACAACCTCCTAAGTTAATGCAACACCATGGGCTAGGGTTTGTACCAGTAAAAGTGACTATCCAGGGTATCATGTGGCCTTTGAGTGCAGTTACTACTACTTTAGATGAGGTCAAGACATATGAAGACCCTTGGGATTATGATGCCGATTCCAATGAATATGAATGGGATTCCCTATCCTCCACTAGCTTCATGGGCCTTGATAAACTGTTAAGACAACTTGATGAGCCTTCCCTTGAAAAACAATTCAGTCAAATTCTTACAGTTAATTCCTCGCCAAGCCTACCAGGTCCTCGTCCAAAATCCCCTTTGAACAAAGAAGAATGGATCAAACAATTTTGGGAAACTATTGATTCTGCCTCTTGGGAACCTGATGAATCTACCTCTGTCTTTACCCTATTAGCCTACACAATGAACCTTGGCAATATTGATGATGGCTTGCCCCTTGTCTACCCTCAACTCATAGATTGGGATCAACAAGGGCCACCAAGTTTGGACACTTTCGAGAACAACGAAGAAACCATTGAGTTCATGGGACTTCGTGAAGGAATACCAAGTGGGGATCATAAGGTTGGATTTTTCATAGAACTCAATTATGCAACATACTTTGGTGAGTCCATCCCATCCTCTAGTTGCACAAGTGAAAATGACAAAAGTAAAAATAAAAATAATAGGTCTTCAGGTGAAAACCGAAAGGCGCTTGTTGACTGTGAAAAAATAAAAATAAAGGATGCATCCAAGGGTAAAAACCTCTCTGAGGTGCTTGAGGATGGAGGAATCGATTGTCTCCCTATAGACTGAGAGATCACCATTTCTTATAGAAGAAATAGAGGAAGTAAACATTGGTACACAAGACAATTCTAGAATCATATAGTTAGCAACATCTTTGACCATCAAGGAAAAGCCCAAGTTTATAGAATTCTTTTTAGATAAACAAGTCAATTTCACATGGTCATATGTTGATATGCCTAGATTGGATCCTGAACTTGTTCTGCATCACTTTCCACTAATACCAAATGCTAAGCCATATAAACAAAAGTTAAGGAAAATGCACCCATAGATTGCACTCCTTGTCAAGGTGGAACTAAAGAAAATCTTGGATGTTGGATTCATTTTCTCAATTGATTATGTAGATTGGATATCAAACCTAGTTCCTATCACAAAACCAAATGGTCAAATCAGAGTATGCACAGATTTCAGAGATCTCAAGAAAGCTTATCCCAAGGATGATTTTCCTTTACCAAACATTGACATCATAGTAGACCTAATTGCTGGGTATGAAATGTTATCACTTATGGATAGATTCTCGGGTTATAATAAGATAAGAATTGCTAATGAAGATCAACCGAAGAAAAATTTCACATGCACTTGGGGAACCTTTTGTTGGAATTTCATGTCATTTCAGCTTAAAAATGTTGGAGCTACATATTAGAGAGTCATGACTACTATCTTTCATGATTATATGCATGTACTCATGATGGAAGAATATGTTGATGACCTTCTCTCAAAATATATACAATGAAGTGGACACCTAGTAGTATTAGAAAAGATTTTCACTTGACTCGAAAAGTATCAACTTAGGCTAAATCCAAAGAAATGTGTTTTTGGGGTCCAATCAGGCGAACTCCTAGGATATATTGTCTCTCGTAGAGGAATAGAAGTTGACCCCACCAAAATAAAAGCTATCTTGGACATGCCACCACCAACCAATATCAGTCAGTTGAGAAAATTACAAGGAAAACTTCAATCAATCCATAGGTTCATCGCTCAATTATTAGACAAGATCCATCCATTTCAACATCTACAAAGAAAAGGAATTCCCTTCATTTGGACAAAGAAATTCCAAGAAGCATTCGATCATATCAAGCATTATCTATTGACTCCACCAGTTCTTATGCCTCTGATTGATGGAAGATATTTAATATTGTATGTGAAAACAACTACATCCACACTGGGGGCATTACTAGCACAAAATGACAATGATGGCAAGGAATGAGCAATTTATTATATCAGTCATACCTTAGTTAGATATGAATTGAACTATAGTCCTATTGAACGAGCATGTATAGCAGTGGTATTTGTAGCAAAAAAATTGAGACACTACATGTTGAATCACAAGACAAAACTAATTGCCAAAATTGATTCTCTGAAATACCTTCTCAGTAAGGCAACTTTGACAAGGAGACTAGCTAAGTGGGTTATGATCCTAAGTGAGTATGACATTGAGTACATTGACTGAAAAGCAATAAAAATACAAGTGATAGCTGATCAACTTGTAGACGCTCTAGTAAAGCAGATCATCCTTTGATATATGATTTCCCAGATGAATCAATCTTTGTCATAGAGACACCAATAACATGGAAACTATAATTCAATGGATCTTACACAAGTCATGGTTCAGGAGTCAAAATTCTATTCATCACACCTCAAGGAGACTTCATTCCCAAGTCATTTTGAATAACATTTCCATACACAAACAACATGGCTAAGTACGAAGCACTATTGACAGGACTCCAAATGGCAATAAAATGGAAAATCAAAGATCTTTAGGTCTATGGTGATTCTCAACTAGTGTTTAACCAAGTTAATGATGATTATGACACCAAAGATGAGAAATTGACACCCTATAAGTGCATGGTGGATAGATTCAAACTATACTTTGATAATATTTCCTTTGAGAAAATATCGAGAATCCAAAACAAAGCAGTTGACACAATGGCTATAATCAGATCTCTCTTGGACATTCCTAACAATGCTTTGCAATATGAGTTCTTGGTAGAACAACTATTGATCCTTGTATTTGAGATCCCTGAAACTGAACTCGTATGTGAACTTGTTGGTCTTGAATCTCCTTGTTACAAAGACATCTACAGTTACTTGCATGAACAGACTATCCCTCCAGACTTGTCCCTCTATCAACATAAAGTCTTTATCCGACAAGCATCTAAATATTCCATCATTAGAGATACCCTTTACTCTCTAGCCTAGATAGTATCCTCCTTTGATGTCTTGAATCAAATGAAGCACAAACAACCTTACAAGAGGTACACCACAATATATGTGGAGCTCACTCTGCTAGTCCTACCTTAGCCAAAAATCTCATGAGAATGGGATATTATTGGCCTATAATGGAACGTGATGCCTATCATTTTATGAAGAAATGTCACCAGTGCCAGATTCATGGAGATCTCATACATGCACCAGCTCAGGAACTACAACTGCTTACTTTTCCATGGCCATTTTCTCAATGGGGACTCAACCTCGTAGGAAAGATCCATCCCACCCTTGCTAATGGACATAAGTTTATCCTTGTTGCTACTGGGTACTTTACAAAATGGATTGAAGCCATCCCACTGACTTACATTACTAGAAAGAAGATAACTAAGTTCATCCTGAATTACATCATTTGTTACTATGGTATCCCACAGTCCATCATTATAGATAATGGTCACCCTTTCAAGAACCAGGATGTTCGTAAACTTTGCAAAAAATTCCATATCCAACACCGTTTTGCTACTCCATATTACCCCCAAGGTAATGGTCAAGCTAAGGCATCTAATAAGAATATCCTAAAAATATTAAAGAATACTGTCAATGATGCTGACTGTGACTGGCACCTACAACTTAATCCTGCTTTATGGGCCTATCGCACCAGTGTTCTCAATCCTACCAGAGCCACGCCATATTCCCTTGTCTATGGATTTGAAGCCATACTTCCTATAGAGGTCAAGTTACCATCCTTGTGAGTCTCTATGCAAGGATTAATTGATCAAGAAGAATATTGTGTATCTCGCCTACATGAGCTAGAGTTATTGGATGAAAAGAGACATAATGCTTTGACATATTTGTAAGCATACCAGAATCTCCTTTGACACAACTACAACGAGAAATTATGATCTAGAAGCTTTGACATTGGTGACTTAGTCCTGAAAGAAAATCCAAAGAATCAAGCAGAACGAGAGAAGCCCAGAAAGTTTGAACCTAATTGGTTGGGCCCTTATATTATCATAGCATCATATGGACCTGGTGCTTATCAACTATCAAATCTTGAAGGAGAACCATTTTCTGAACCTATCAATAGCATGCACCTTCACAAGTACTACACTTGATTCTCAGAGTATCCCCTTAAAAAGTCAAAAAAAAGAAGTAAAGAGAAATAATTCGTCTAAAAGTGAAAACTACTTTGGTGGCACTTTGGATAAGTACCATGGTGAAAACAGCACATGTGTAGTCAGTCTATGCTCCTCCATCTACTGTCACTCCATCTGGTCTTTCATCCTTTTGCTCATCCATTTGCACATGTCACTCACTCCTAATAAAACTTTGTCATCCTTTCCATGGCCTAAGAACCACCAACATTTAGCATCCTTTTCCTTCATGATCATCATTCACCACATCCCCTCGCGCATAATAAATTGATCCTATACCTGATTGGGGAAATTCCTTGACTTATGTCTTCTTGGGATCCTACACATGGCATCAACCTTTTAAAACTTCAAAAATCCAAAAAAATCATAAAATCCTTCAAAAATAAAAAAAATCAGAAAATCCTTCAAAATTCAAAAAAATCAGAAAATCCTTCAAAAATCCAAAAAAAATAGGAAACATAAAATCAAAAAAACAGAAAACATAAAATCCAAAAAAATTAGAAAAGCTTCAAAAACATTAAAAAATAGAGTCAGAGTTCGAGTCTGAGTCAGTCTATGTTAGAGTGGTCAAATTATGTTGTCTCTGTGCATTTGCTATGTAGGCAAGGCTCATCTTAAATGAGCCCCTGAGACATTAGGTCAGTCCTTTTAGGTTTGTCCAAAATAAAATCATGAATCAATCTTTTGTCAAATAAGACAAAGCCAAGTTGTGTCAAACTACAAGGTCTCTGCATGTATAACGTAGGCAAGGCCATCAATCGATGAGCCCCCGAGACCACCTAGGTCAGTCCTTTAGGGTTTTTTGAGTCCAATCTTATTCTTGGTCTGAAAGAAATCATCATTTGACCCAAATCATGCATCAACATGCAAACATAACCAACCAATCAATCAATTATCTTATCGTCAATCAATCAATCTAGTCATTGATCTTGTATTGGAGTGGGACATTATGTCACTTGTCTCATTCGGTCATATCTCTTGTCTTTTATCAAGAAATTTCCTTCCTAAGATTAGACTTTATCTTTGGTTGATCTTGTCATTCACCCTAAGTAGGATATGTCTTTCTTGCAATTAGGTGCCTTGTCAACACTTGTCACTCAATCAACTTTATCAAATGTGTTCCTTGCCTTAAACAGGGTATGTCTTTCCTGACATTAGGCATCATCACATCGGTTGGTCATATCAATCAATCTTTGTCCTTATCAATAAATCCTTGTCAACCTTATCAATTAATCTTTTTCAAAATAAATCAATTTTGTCAATCTTTTCAATCAATCTTGCCTTAATTAGGACGTGTCTTTCCTAAAAATTAGGCGCAATCAATCAACCTTGTCAACCTTATCAATCAATCTATCTTGTCAACCTTTTCAATCAATCTTTCCTTAATCAAGATGTGTCCTTCCTAGAAGTAGGAGCAGTCAATCAATTCAACTGGTCTACCTTTGTCAAACCTATCAATCAATCCTTGTCAACCTATCAATTAATTCAGTCATTGTGGTCAACCTAATCAATCATCTCAAAAAATCTTATCAATCTCATTGGAAAACACTTTGTTGATTTGAACTTGTCTTATCTTTTGATTGGTCTTTATTCATGTTACTAGTTACCTCGAGGATGTCCTATTAAGGGATTTAGAGGGATGATGATGCATTGTGACCTCTTTTCTTTGTTTGTTGTCTGTGGCTTGTCTTGGCAAAAAGATTGGGATAATTGGGTCCTTAGTATGAGCTAGGGAATTCCCTGTCTTTTAAATTTTCCTTTTGACTACTTTTCTCTCACAAATGGTCACCTTGCACACCTTGGTATATGTCATGCCATTGTGTTTGTGTTCCATTTGCGACAATTTTGAGTCTCGATGATGATAAATATAAAAGCATGAAAGTTGGTCCCTTATCACCTCCCATCTAACTTTACATCTCCATCTTCCCTTTCCCTTTTCGTACTAACCTCTATCTCTTCCACACTAAAATTTCTTCTGTTTGCATCTTGATAGAGTCTTATGACAGACAAAAACACCTTGCACACATAATCATGTTAGACATCAATCTTCATCATAGATAGCATTATCATATTAAGTCAAGTATATTTGCTTAAGAAAATACAAAAACATAGAGATCATCATCACATTAGTTCATTTTACTGCATTGTACATTCCATATCACATAACATTACATTCCATCTCATATAGCATTACATTTCATATCACATTCTATTTTTATCATGATCCATTATATCACATCACATTGCATTTTACATCATGATCCATCATGTCACATTGCATTGCATTTCACATCACATGGAATTCCATGCATATTACATCACATTAATAATGTAATGACATCACATTACACATCAAATTTTTCATCCATATTAGACATTCTAAATCATCGCATTTTACATTAACGTTAAATTAAATAAGCATTTTATCACATCGATACATTTGCATATCACATTGCATTTACCAAATTAGGTTATTTCAATTGCATTCATCATTCATACATATCATGATAATATAAACATCCATAATCATAAATTCATTACACCATCATATCACATTGCATTTATCATCCATACATATCACAAGGGGCATAAACATTCATAACATGGTCATAAATGCATAATCCTAAAGAATATTAGACCATTACATAGAATGCATCAATAAACATCATAACCACAACATGAACATCCATAACATAGCATAGCATCATCATAAACATAAATGCATAATCATATAACAATGTATATCATCAACCGCTGCCAAAATCATATCATATATATCACTCAAAAAGATAATATGTCATAGGTACAATGTCATGATGTCTAATATCCAATAAAAATTGAGCTCGTAGGCTCAGTAATAAAAAATATCAGCGTCCATATAACATGATAAATAAAAAGGAGGCCCTAGACTGAACTTCCCTCCTCTCCTGTCCCTGGGGCATCCCTATTCTCCCTGCGTGGTGACTCTCTGGACATGTGCTCTATGGAAGGGGGGCTATCATATGGAGTGGCTTGTCTAGCATATGAAGTCTCATCCTCAGACCTACTCTATGTCCGTCTACTATGAGTTTTGTAGCATGATCTACCCCATGAGCTATTTTCAATCTCTAAAAAGGAGGGCTCCCTCCTCTCCAAAGGAACCACTCTCTCATATAAATATCTATAATACTGACTGGCCCTGCTAGCCTTGGCGTACTCTCGTGCAACCTCCATAATAGATCCACTGTAGGTAGCCGTAAACTTGATCATCCATTGATCTGTCTGTTGTCGACTAATCGCTGCTACGTCCCTCTCCACCTGTAATGCATCCCTCTCGGCCTTAAGGCCATCCCTCTTAGCACTCATAGTCCTCAACTCCGCCTCCAGTTCCTTTACCTATGCCTACAGGGAGGCTATCCTCTAATCCACACTGCCCTCATCTACCTATCCCTCTTGCCCCACCTCCTCTACCTCCATGATAATCCTCTCATGAAGGAATTTCTTTGCCTCATCCATCTCTGCCTCCTCCTTTCCTGCTACCTTGGGCTCATCTTGTCCACCCTCCCCTCCTACCTCAACCTCCATAGCCACTACCTCTAGCAATGCCACCTCTACTGCTGGCATCTCCGCATGCTGCTCCCCCTCCTGCCCTGCCACCTCCGTTGCTACCCTCTCCTTTGACTGATCCTCCTCCATCTCCTCCTCCCTGATAGGTGGTATCTATCTATCCACCTGTCATCCTCCATCCCTCCTACCCCTTCGTTGGTCTCCACCTCGCCCTCCCCATCCATATCCTCCATAATCTCCCCTCCCCATTATGTCTCCCCATCCTCCGTCTCCTCTCCCACCACCCCTCTAAACCCTATCTCCTAGCCAACCTCTCAGGCCCCTACCTCTGTGCTCTACTAGCACTGGCTACTGTGGATCTGTCAAAGGAATAAGTCTATGTATCAACCACTAGGAATCATACTTTGGCATTATCCTTGCATTGAAATCTCCACCTTTCCACTCCTAGTCTAATTCCTGAAGGGAATTGATCTCCTGCTCTGCTGTAGTGACAACAATCTGAGGTCCCTAGGGATGTACCTCTTGAGAGGACCGTCCATACTATGTTCTTCCAACTGATACATCCTGTCTCTCCCCAAACTACCATCTGACCCTCTTTGGGAGATACATCTCAATGATGTGCTGGCTCTGTATAGTGTGCTTGATGAGGTACCTCGACTGTCGACACCATGGCAAATGATCATCCTCCTGGATCCATAAATCACATGTCCTGTATGGCCCCCAAATGAAATTGATCAATGTATCCAAACCATGTCGCTAGTAACCAACATCCCCAACATGTGTCTGTGTCAGAGCCCCATGATACAAATAGGAATATGGAGCACCTGCATCCAACTGTCACACTACCAGAGGTTGGAACACTGTTGTGTGCTCCCAAGCCCAAACTGTCAACAATGTAACACCACAGATCAAACTCTATCCTCCCCAGTATGCAATATCATGCAACTAAAAGTAGAGCATGGGCAACAAACATTTCCCCCACACATACATTGTCCTCAACATAATCATAGATTTGAGCATCTCTCCCCAACCAATCGGGAAACCGCGACCCTTGGGGTCGGGAATCATCACTTCTGCTATCAATGCACATAAAACATAGTCATATCTATCATAAGTCTTTGCTAGGGTCTCCCATATGATCTCGTAGCCTTGGATCCTGAGCTCTGCATTGTCATCACACTTATAGTACTCATACAACGCCTGTAGTCCTCAAGCGAGGTCATAGTGTACCCGCTGGCTATGAATCGATAGCCAGAGTATCATGTACACATCCTCTAGGGTGATTGTTGCCTCCCCTGTTAGAAAATGGAAGCTGCTTGTCTCAGAGTGCCACTGCTCTACTAATGCTATCAACATCCCCCTGTTTTCCCTAATAATGGGCATATATATGATGTAAAACAAACCGAGGTCCAAAAGTGCCTGCCTCTCTTCATCACCCAACTGGTCCTGTAGACAAAAAATATTTGTTCTAGACTCTCATGTATAAATAGGAGGTATATGCTCCTGAAATTATCAAGAAAACCATTATGTCAATTCGAGACCTTCAATTTACCTATCAAACCTAGGTTGACCAAGTCAAAATTTCCTAATATGGGGCAAATTTTTAACCAGGCAATTGCATCACAGTTTGGTCAAATGCGTCATGCATATTATTCATTGGTCCACAACTGCAATTGTGTTGCTCACCTCTCACATGTGTCATTTTGTACATCACATGTGTCGTAGCCTGTCAATTGCATCATTCCTGACCGTATATGTGACTTGAAAATTTGGTTGTGTCGCAACGAAAATGCCTCTGCCCTAACCCTAGTGCAATTGCTTCACAACGAGACGATTATGATGAACCGCTTATCATTTGCATTGAACGTGCACACAATTGCATTGCAAAACCTTGCAACACAATTTCCTGCTAAATTTTTTCCCTAACTAAGTGCACGAAAATTAAAAAAATTACAAAGTAGGCTAGTAGTACATATCGAGGCAAGTGCTCCCTTAGGTTGGTGGTGGTACCTCCGGATCTAATATGCACGGTGGTAGGCCTTTGGAATTGGAGAAATCTTCGCTGGAAAATCATTTAGAGCTCTAAAAGTTTCTAAATTGAGAATGCACAAATGACCCCTTTTCAAACTCAAATTGCTATTTATAGGTTCAAAACTAGGGTTTTTGACCTGCCTTCTCTATTGGGTGCACCTTGTGATGAATTTGAACCCAAATCTAACTCCTGTAATGACTTCGAAAATCATTCTCATCTGCACCTTTGAACTCCTGGCCATTTTCTTGTCTTATCGAGACAATTTTCCAATTTTTTTGAAACTTTTTGAAAATTTGTAAAATTTTCCCGAGGGGGCATACCTATACCCTGACTTCACTAGGGCATCCTTTGACTAAATTTCTTTGACACAACATGATGAATTGCATTATGTCAATGAGGGGAAAAATGTAGACACTAAAAAATTTCCTAAGTATGCAAGCGTCATTTTTCTTGGTCATCGTCCTCCGATAATTGAATAATTGTAATTATTTGATTATTCTTGATCATGTTCCTCTATTAATTAAATAATTTTTAATTATTTAATTAGTTCACTTTCTAATCTTTACTCTATCTAGATTGATTAAATAATTTAATCGCGTCACTAACATCCCTTTCTCCAATAATAAAATAAAATATTATTTATTTAATTATTTGTCTTTCATTATTCATTTATAGTTAAATAATAATTATTAATTATTTATCTATTCATTTTGTCTTTTAATTCTTCTATAGTTAAATAATTATCAAAATTATTTAACTATTCCTTGTCATTTTCTCCCCCATTAAATAATTAATCTAAGTTAATTATTTAATGTCTCTTTTTCATTTTCTCTTATTTAATTAAAATGGTTGAATAATCATTTTTATTAAATGCCCATTTTCCTTTTTTTCTCAAATAAATAATTCGAATGAATTATTTATTCTCTCTTTTGGTCAAATATTCCCTTCCTCATGAATTAATTATTTGTCAATTTTTAATTCATTCTTTTTCTCCACTTGCTCATTAATATTTTTCATAGCCTTGTCATAACCATTTTTGTCATAGCCATTAGCGTCATAGTCCTCCCATGAATAGCATATTCTGATTGCATCAATCCTCCACCGTTGATCTTAACATCTTTCTAGAAGCTTAATCCTGTTCGTTTGTTCGAATGGATGTCTATAAAAGTAGCCTTCCTCCTTCATTTTTCCTTAACAACCATTATGTCCAACTTTCTACTTAATATTTGTAGGTTATTGCACAAGTTTTGCTACAAATTTGAGGGTAAAGTTTGCAAAAGGAGAAATAGGAGAGACAAGAGAAGGAATCAACTGCAATTTGGGAGTGTTTTATTTGAATAATTTTAGTTCATATCTCCATTTGTTTGTGTTCTCTTGTTTTGGATGAGGTTTTTAGCTTAGAAGTGTTGTGGCTGTCAGTTTATCTAGGCTAGAAGGTTTTTCCCCATCTTACAACCACAAATAATGCAAGGTTCACCTGATTTCTTCTTCATCTTGGAGGAGGAATCACTAGACTTAGAAGTTTTATCATATTGAGGAGTGGTTTGAGGTTACTATTTTGACTTCTGAGATGTTTTGGAGGAATGCTCACTTCCTGATGAAGAATCTGTCTTGGGCTTCTATTTCTTCTTTTCTTTCCCTTTGGATGTCTATGCTACCAATGCTTGGGTTTTGGAACTAGAAAGAGATTCAAACTGAACCAAATTTTCCCATACACAAGTCAAACACTCACATAAAAATCTTTACACACACTTCTTAATCGAGGACTTATAACATTTCCACCTATCGAGGAAAATCAAAAAGGAAAAAGTACAAACATGTCACATTGTCAACATCATATCTAACTCTTGGACATAGTACTGATGAATGTTGTGCCTTAAATATAATAATTAGAAAATTTGAACAATTTTCACATGAATATGATCATATAATCCCTTAGCAATTGATCACTTTTCTCTTTGTCATGTTCAATAGTTGTAGAATCATCACATGTTCACTATTACATGTACATTTATTGCAAATCATTTCTATATTGCAAGGAGCAAATTCTCATCACCATCTTGGCTCATCCTTGTCCTGCACGTAGTGGGGGTAAGAGGTTAGGTAAGCCTTTCCCTAGTTTAACACTTGTCGTTGCCCATTTAGCTAGTTATCTGCCTTCCACATATGATGAACAAGATTGAGATACAAATGACCTGCTATAGGTTAAAAAAGGTTTAGAAACTAGATTTAGAGTACTAAAATTCTTTTTCTTTTGGTATCTTCAAATTTTGAGTGCAATAATCTCAAATTACTCCTCCAAGCTCAGGTTTAATTGGTTTTAGAAAAGAAGTGGCTACTTTTGACCCCCTTTTTGTGCACCATCTTGGTGCACTTATCCTGTATTCTAAATTAACATCATCTTCACTCTATCACAAACCCCACGTCATTCCTATCGGTAATCAATTAAAAAAATAAATTAGGTTACCCCTTTCCTACTAGTTAATTAGCTTGGTACCACCATTAATTAATTAAATAAATCATATTTATTTAATCAACTAAGCTAATTTCTCACTTATCTATCTTATCATTTAAAAAATCAAACATTTTCTCCCACTATATCCTAAAAATCCACATCACTCATTTGAACATTTTAAAAATGTCATGTGTAAAGTCAAACCAACTTTGCATCCTATTCATTCTTCAAAATCAATTTTATCATAATCATCCATGTGGTCATATCCTTCTCATCAATCAAATGCCATATTCAAAGTAAAACCAACTTTTCATCCTAACCATTCATCTAAGTCAATCAATATTAGACCTTCATATTCCATCTCTCTCTAGTTAAAAATTCAAAACATCTCACTTGATCTTGGTCCTCCATCTTGAGGAAAAATATTAGACCTCCATCTTCTGAACTCTAATGACCTTTCCTTCATATTCCACCAATCAAAAAATCAAAAGAATCTCAATCAATCTTGGCCCTCCATCTTAAGTAGAAATCCAAACTCTCCATTCCTTCAACCATCACTATACAAATCCACCACAAGTTTTGACCATTTCACAAGGAATCAATTATCTTGTGTATGTGCATGATGTCACTCCAAGAACAACTCAAAAATTTTCTCCAAGCAATCAAGTGCATATCCAAGTCATCAAAGGTTTGCTTTTGGTAAGAGTTTGATGTTATCATTATAATTTTGCATTCCTTTCTTACTAAATTGGATTTAGTGGTTAGGTTTGAAGTAGGATTATATTTATGTGTTTCTCCCCTTTTTCCTTCAATTTTTTGTTATTACAAGTTGAACTAATCATTAGAATTATGACAAAAAAAAGTAATGACCTCTAAGACTAGCATCATTTTCATGAGAAAAATAAAATAAGAATAGATCCCATATATGAATATTCTCCAAATCACATTCAAGAGAAAAATGATGACTTATTTTGCAGCATCACTATAATCTTGTATTGAAGACTTTCCTAAAGGCTTTCAAAATGTTGGTCTACCTTAGCTTCCCCTAAAACTACTATTAAATTCATATGAATGATTGAGGTATGAAGAACTTTAGCATCTAAAATAATGATCTCACAAACTCTTGATTATTTTTCTCCTACTTAAAGAAAAAGAACAATGCTTGCTAATTTGTATATAACTCATCTATATATACACCATTTTTTCTCAAAACCTCTTCTAGTTAGTTGTTGAAACTATCCTAGTTGTACTTAATCAACATTATAATTGATTCCTTTGCCATCTATATATTTGCACAAAATAACACAAACAAAATTAAAAAAAAACATATTTCTCCACCAATTGCAACTTGGTCTTTTGCTCAAAGAAAAGAGATAAATCTTCATTCAAAATCCTAGTGAGAAATGAATACTATGTTTTCCATGGAAAACCCTTTATTCTTGTTTTTTATCCATTTCTTAATCTCTATTTGCTTTATTTTTTAGCAACTATTTTATATGAAGGGAGAAAATCTATCATAAAGTTTCCAATGTCATCAACTCCTTGAAGAACCCTCTTTGCTTTTGCATTCAATTTATACTTCTCCAATGTTTATATCTCTTTTTTGATTAACCCTTCCAACTATCTTTCTATCTTCTTACCATAATAAACTAGTTGATCTAGTCATTTTTTAATCTTTGTGGATTATAAAACCTATGGTACAAATAATGTTGTGGTCGAAGATGGTTGTAAAAGATGAGCTATGTACTCTGGAACTTTTCTAATTTTAATCTTCAAAACCTCTTCATGTCTTTTATTACTCTTTCATTGATGTTTTATGTGATAATTTCAACATGTTGACATCTACTTCATGAGTATTGTAGTGACAAAAAAATGTACTTTAAATTTTCTCACTTTGTTTACCTCCCCCTTAATTAATTGGACTTAAATCAAGCCTCTAATTTACCCAATTATGCATTCAAAAGCCTAATTAATCTCGTTTTCCGAAAGGGGAACCTGTTTAAATAATTGCAAACATAATTAAATTTCCTTGAAAATTGAGTGTCTTGGATTTAGGTCCTAGGACCCATTCTCCCAAGGGTGAATGGATCCTCCTTAAGTTGATGATCTCAATTTTTAATGTATTTGGTGGCATTTTTATGATTCAAATTCAAATTGCAATTGTCGGCCTTTTATATTTAATTGTCAAGAAATTATAAAATTACCTCTAAATACAAGGTCTTTTTATCAATTCAAATCCTAGAACAAACTAGAAGAATTTTTATGAGACTTCACAAGAGAAAAAAATATTTTCAAAGGTGTTCAAGAGCAGATTTATCAGTCTTCTACATCAACAATCAAGATAATTATCATCACGTCAAAGTTATTTGCATTCCTGCATGTTATTGGAGCTAACATTATGATGTAGGTTTCAAGCATTCAAGCATCAAGATCAACATAAAATCAAGCCATTTCATGCAAGATCAAGACCTTAGAGAGATGTGTTAGATTACAATCCTCTAAGGATCTCCATTAAGGGTTTGGTGAGTTGCAACAAGCTAGTGTTCATTCATCATTCCTTCCTTTCATTATTGTTTCATTTCAAGGTTTAATTACCAAGCTAGGGTTTGACCAAGGAAAAACATTATCCACAAGAACCAAACATTTTTCTCCTCTCTTTGTGTATGTGCAGGTTCATAGGCAAAGAAGGATTGAAATTGAAGATCTCAAAAGTGCAAAATTGCAAAAGTTATCAAAGTAATTGTCACAAAAAGTTGTCAAGACCATAGAAACTCAGATCCAAAATTTATTTCCAAATTTTTAGCAGTGAAACCTATGGGAAAAGGCATCTCAGATCCATCACCAGAGGACCCAAAAAATTGAGAAAGAAATATGCACAAGGACTCATTCGGTATTTCTAGATGCTCAACAACCACTTTTGGTGATGGGTACACAGTGTCTTATCTTTCTCAAATCTACTAAAAGCTCATTGTTTTTGTTAGATTCATGCTTCATTTACATGATTCAGGTCTTACATTGCATAATTGGGTTCATTTATTATTATTTTTTTATCTCCCAAAAGTGTTGTTCAGACAAATTTTACCCCATTCTCTATCATAAGGAAATTTGCAAGATCTCCAATAGAGTTGATTCACCTAGGGTTGAAATCCAATCATAACTTTGGGGATCTCATTTCCTAATGGAATTAATAGAAAGATAGGCTCATTACACATCATTTACCACTCAATTTTGATTAAAACCCCATATTCAATCACCCCATTTTAATAGAGACCCTATTTTTCTATATTTTATTTTGGTGAACTCGACATTCTTGCACTATAAACTTTTTGATTTAGAGTTCATTAAAACCCTATATCTAAGATTTGAAATAGTTTGCATTTCATTTAGGGTTGTCAAAATTGCATTAGTTTTCATCTCATTTAGGGTTTTAAATTTGCATTTTGCATTATTTAAAATCTAAAAAATTCAAAAAAATTGCATGCATTTTACATTAATTTTGCATAATACTTGCATATTAGTGTATTCTCAGTCATTTACATTAAAAAAATTTGTCAAAATTATATTTCAAAAAGTGTCACTTTTTTCATCATTTGTCACTAATTTAATTTGCATTAGGACACCTAAATCTAGAAAATTCTGTCACTGGAACCACAATCTGCAAATTGAAACTAGGAATTCAAACATTAAATAAAAAATTCAAACTTTCATTTTTCAAACCCCTGGCCTAGGACCCATTCACCCTAGGGAGAATCTATCCTTGAACAAGTGTCTTGTCAAATTTATGGGTGCATTTTTGTGTTTGTTTCTGCATTTTTCTTCTGCCGTTACAACTACATTTTAAAATTCTGAAATTGCTTGATCTAAATGTTAAAGAAAGATGTTCTTTTGGTGCAATATTGAAGAAAATTGAAAAAATATTTTTTGTTTCAATATTAGATCTGTAGTTGTTTGCTTCACTTTATTTTTACATCATGACATTGTTTAGATAGATTAGTTTTCATATTGCAAATATTGGAAACCATAAACTATCTCAAAAAATTACACAAGAAACTACACATTAAATGGTCAACCTTGGAGAAAGCATAGTTATTTGATAATGTCAAATCTCTTTCCACAAGTTAACATATACCTCAAGCCATTTAGTAGTGATGAATTTGATATGTTAGATGAAGCCCTTGAGAATTTTATCTCACAAGGATCATCCACTAAGGCTTGTTATGACAAACCAAAATAAAGGGAAGTTAATGCAATTACACCTCAACTTACCATTCACCCACCCTCACACCAACACCAAGTTCAAACCACACTTGTGCTCATCATAGGACCACCCCAAAACAAGTCTAAACCTGCTGGAAGTATCTTGAACTATGCAAGGAAACTTACTAGTAACAGTGTTTCACAACAACCAAGTTATAATACTATTGCTCATACATATAACACAAGGAACAATAGGAAACACAAGAAATACCTACTTTGTTACCATTGTTTCAACTGATTTTTCTTAGTACTCCTTACTTTCCTTTGTATAGTGGAAAGGAGTATGATCTTGTAGAACAACTTAAAAACACTCTTGCTAAGATATCCTTGTGGTATTTGATTCAAGCTTCACCTAATTACCATACCATGCTTCAAAATGCTTTGCAACAAGTAGTCATCCCTCCTAGTGCACAATCAAATGATGTATCAACCCTAATTCAAGGTATGAGTTCGGTTAACATTGACATTGTATTTCATCAAGATGAGTTACCTGCATTGGAAACACAAAGACAAAATGATACTTCATGATATTGTCTATTATTAATAGACATGGAATAAAAATAACTCTCACCGAAAATGGTTCAACCATTAATATATGTGGTGTAAACCTTTTGGATAAGAATGGAATGGATACGACTAAGATTGAACTTGATTCCTTATCTATCCGTGGGTTTGATAATGTGGGGAAACAACCTCTTGGTGTGATAACATTACCTGTGATAGTTGGAAAAGTCACCTTGCAAACTCCTATCCATGTCATTCCTCATGAGCTCTCATATAATCTTGTTTTAGGCAGGCCATGGATTCATGAAATGAATGGAGTCCCTTTAACCCTTCGTCGTTTAATGAAGTATGTTTATAATAACAAGGTTTATACAATCAAGGTTGATCCTCAACCAAAAATTTGTTTGCACACTAAGAAAAACAAGGAAAGTCCTTTGAAAACATTGATACCAACTTCAAAAGTAGAACATGTGTAAGAGGAAGAAAAAGATAAGAATATTGAAAAAGTCACAAAGCTATTGGATGATGATTGGGGTTCATTGGATTTCACACCTACATTCATGGAGAATACAAAATCACAACAAAAGAATCTAAAAAGGGAAAAGAAACAACAGTAATATCAACACAACACATGTTAGAACCATCAACAAAATCCGACTCAACAATTTTAGAAGAAGACATAAGTTACACAAGTTATGATGAGGTTGATCATGAGAAACCACCATCTTCAAAATGAAAGCTCTTTATGGAAGAGGATATCAACTATTGAAGCAACTTGGTTATAGTGGAAAAGGATGTGGTGTGAAAGTACAAGGTATCCATTTTCCCATAGAGCCTGACACACAACAAACAAAAAGTGGTCTTGGATATTGTCTTTCAAAGATAACAAAAGCATCAAAAAATCATTCACTTAATATCAACACTATTACAAAAGATTCTTCTAAGACAACTTTAATGATGGCGCATCTTGAACTAATAGATACTACATGTGGGAATATCTCATTGGATATGCATCAAATTATCATTTTTCCTACTCATTATAATCAATAACATTAGTTGTTGCTCCTTGCCATGTGATAGTTGTAGAATCATAACATGCTCACTACCACATGTATTGAACATTATGCATCATTATTTTTTATATTGCAAGGAGCAACATATAATTCTTTATTTTGGCTCATCCTTGTCCTACATTTGGGGGGCAAGGGGTTAAGTAGCCTTGTATTAGTACAACACTTGTCGTTGTCCCTTGGGCTAGTTATCTTCCTTTTGCATATGATGGACAAGACCGGGATTTAGATGACCGGCTATAGGTTGACTCGCATGTGCCATACTAGTCTTTTCTTTGTTTTCTTTTCATGATCTTTGTGATTGCATGTACATAATGTGATCCCCCATATAGTGCTTCTTGGCATGTATTTATATGTTTGTAAGCCTACTTTGGATGATCCTTGTCACTCTATTGGTGCAAGGATACAAAGGAAGAGAATCTGTCGTGACATTCTTCTATTTGTATCTTCATTCTTATATATGCCATAAACCTTTATATTTTCTCTTGTCTTGTGTTTTCCTTTTGGGGATGATGCAAGGCGTTGAGAAATTTAGGTCTCTTCCATGTTGACCCAAAAGCGTTCCTTTGTTTTCACTTTCTATGTGTCATTCTTCCTATGTGCTTGTTGTTCCATGAGTCATTTGGGGATGATGACGATTCCAAGCTTGATTATATAACTGTAGCAATGATATGCTAATCCAAAATCCATGGATCTCTTATGTGTTATCTTAGGATTACATATGGGGGGAAACCTCCTTTCCATAACATAGCTCTATTTTAGAAATATATGTTTTACATGGGGCTTTCCGAATAAAGCTCTCATGTATTGGCATTTATTATGATCTACTTTAAAGCAATTGCTCATAGCATGGTGTTTATCAATTTCTTTAAAGTGGGGGCATGCACATGTCCTTGCTCATTATTTTCTTCAAAGTGTAGTCTTCTTACTTCACGTGATGTGTCTTCTTGGTGGTGACATTGGTTTTGATGTCCTTCAAGAGCATGACCTTTCTTGGCATATGACATTCCTCTTAGTGGTGTCGCTACGACTTGCATTCCCTAAGTTGCTAATATTTTACCCTCAACTAGTCCTCTCTTGATGAAATCAAGCATGATGTTCCCTAAGGTGAGACCTTTCATGAACTAAGAAAAACCCCTTTGACTATCTTATTGTATTTAAAATATTGTCACGGCCACCAAGCATAACACAACTTGCTTGCCAGTGTAGCATTTTTTTCATGAGTGTCTAGCATAATGCAACTTGCTAGCCTTGTGGAACCTTTTAGTGTGGTGCCTTACCGAAGTTATCATGAGGTATAAATTTTGACTATCTTATTGTATTTAAAATCTTGTCATGGCCACCAAGCATAACGCAACTTGCTTGCCAGTGTAGCCTTTTTTTCATGAGTGTCTAGCATAATGCAACTTGCTAGCCTTGTGGAACCTTTTTGTGTGGTGCCTTACCAAAGTTATCATGAGGTACAAATTTTGATATGGTTGAAGTATGGGAGCCTGAAGACCTGACATGACTTTCCCATCTGCCACCTTTTTGGGGCTCACCTAGTGGACATCAGATTTCACTAGCCTGTGTGAGTATATGTTGTTTGCATAGTGGACAACAGGCTTCCACTTGTGAACATTTTTGTTTGGAAAAATAGCTAAGGCTTGATCCATACCTATTGGAAAAATAGTTGAGGCTTGATCCACCCTTTTTTCTCTTTTTCTTTTGCATTAACTTTGGAATTGTATGCTTGTGTATCTTGTCTCGCTAATGTATATCATATATATATGTTCATTCCTTTGTACTTATGTTGGTTTGCCACAAGATCTTGATCCTAGGGGCTTGCACAACCTCCTTGATCTTTGTCATCCTATCTCACTAACATTTGTAAACTTGGACTCATGTTGACACTGATTTGTCTACTTTAGTGTGAGCTTGAGCATAGGGATCATCCTGTCACTAAAGTGGGGGCTAAATGTAGTGACGAAAAATGTACTCATTTACATTTTCTCACTTTGTTTCCCCCCCCCCTTAATTAATTGGAATTAATCAAGCCTTTAATTGGTCCAATTATGCAATTTAAAAGCCTAATTAATCCTATTTTCTGAAAGGGGAACTTGTAACAATTGCAAACATTAATTTAATTGCCTTGGAAATTGAGTGTCCTAGATTTAGGTCCTAGGATCCATTCACCAAAGGGAAAATGGGTCCTCCTTAAGTTGAGGATCTCAATTTTTAATATGTATTTGGTGGAATTTTTATGATTCAAATTCAAATTGCAATTGTCATCCTTTTATGTTTAATTGTCAAGAAATTATAAAAATACCTATAAATACAAGGTCTTTTTATCAATTCAAATCCTAGAACAGACAATAATTTTTTTTATGAGACTTCACAAGAGAAAAAATTATTGTCAAAGGAGTTTAAGAGCATATTTATTAGTCTTCTACATTAGCAATCAAGATCAAGATCATCATGTCAAAGTTATTTGCATTCATGCATGTTTTTGGAGCCAATATTGTGATATAGGTTTCAATAATTCATGCATCAATATCAACATACAATCAAGCCATTTCATGCAAGATCAAGACCTTAGAGAGATGTGTTAGACTTCAATCCTCTAAGGATATCCATTAAAGGGTTTGGAAAGTTGCAACAAGCTAGTGTTCATTCATCATTCCTTCCTTTCAATATTGTTTCATTTCAAGCTTTGATTACCAAGTGAGGGTTTGAGAAAGGAAAAACCTTATCCACAAAAAAATAAAAATTTCTCCTCTCTTTGTGTATGTGAAGGTTCATAGGTGAAGAAGGATTGAAATTAAAGACCTCAAAAGTGTAAAGTTGCAAAAGTTATCAAAGTTGTCACAAAAAGTTGTCAAGACCATGAAAACTTAGACCTCAAATTTATTTCTGAATTTTTAACAGTGAAACCCATGGGAAAATCCATCTCAAATCCATCACTAGAGGACCCCAAAAAATTGAGAAAGAAATTTGTACAAGGACTCATTCGCCATTTCTGGACGCTCAACAACCACTTTTGGTGATGGGTACATAGTGTCTTATCTTTCTCAGATTTGCTAAAAGTTCGTTGTTTCTATTAGAGTTATGCTTCATTTATATGATTTGCATCTTACATTGCATAATTGAGTTCATTTACTATTTTATTTTTATCTCCCAAAAGTGTTGTTCATACAAATTTTACCTTGTCCTCTATCATAAGGAAATTTGCAAGATCTCTAATAGGGTTGACTCACCTAGGGTTGAAAGTCAATCCTACCTTTGGGGATCTCATTTCCTAATGAAATTAATAGAAAGATAGGTTCATTACACATCATTTCCCACTCCATTTTGATTAAAACCCAATATTCAATCATCACATTTTAATAGAGAACCCATTTTTCTATGTTTCAAGTACTTGAGCCAAAATCCATCCTTACAACTTGAAAATCATCAAATTGTGTATATGGAGCACTTTTGTCTAAAAACATGATTGTTGTTTTGGTAATGACATGTTTTTCATTTTTTATCAACATTTTTTGCATTTTCTTTCTTCATTCTTTTTAATTTAATAAATTAGATACAATGCTCAAATTAAGAGGCTGTGCTATAATTAACCTTCTTTTCTTGATTAAGGATATATGAATCCACTTTGAAGTACTTGCGCCAAATCCTTTAATTCTTGTCTCCTTAGGTATTGCCTCTTCATCAAGTTGCACCAATTAAGTGTTTGAAATTGGAACAAGGTGCATACTAGATATAGGAACACCTTTTACTTGAATTAATTCTTAAAAATGAAGGAACACAAACCTCTTCACAATAATTTGGAAGAACATTTTTTTATTGTATTGAAATCGGAGATGGAAAATTTGAAGCTTATGTATAAAAATCTAGATGTGGGCTTGTTTGAACAAGTGAAGAAACCTTCTCTTCACTAGTCACTGCTACCCTCAATTTCTCGAGCTTTACAACTTTATGGCTTCCTTAAAAAAATGTAATTCCTTTTTAATACCCTTATCACTAGATTTGATCTTTTTTTTTAATGTTCATTTTTTATCAACAAACATTGATTTATGTCCTTTTGGGATTGTCATCACCTTTTCTACTAGTCTCATTACCAAGAACCCCTTTGATCTATCTATGTCAATCTTATTCCTCCATTCTTTTCAAATACTATTTGTGATGGTTTAGTTGACTAGTGCTAAAGTCTGTTTGTTTCCTCTTGATTGAACAAAATGAAGAGATATAATTTTACCTTATAAATCACTTAGATCCCATGGTACTTGCTTCACAATGTAAACCTGTAGCTTATCTAAGGTCATATGATCATTTTTACTTTTGCAAAAATCATACTCATTAGTACATATTTCCCATAAATATTCAATATAAAGTACATGTATATTCTTCTCCTAGCCTCTCAATCATCATACCTTTAGAATTGAAACTCCTACTTTTGTGATGAAGATTAAGACTAAAATTAGAAATTTTAGCACCCATATTCTTAGTATTAACAATATTTGTACACCTATATGGGCCCTATTTGTATAGAAAACTTAGCTCCTAAATTATGCATTTTCTTGCAAAAGCTATGTACAACTTATAATTGTTTGCAATACTCCATGAAAATAAATTACTCACTTGGTTATCAAGGCAACTTGTATAATAAAAGTTTAAGCCACATACCCTAATATAGGTGAAGGTGGGAAATTGGATAAACCAATCAACCCACTCGTGAATAACCATTCTAGCATTATTGGAATTACAAACATAAATTTAATTTTTCGAATCTTTGATAGCCAACATCAAAAAAGGATCATTCACCTTTTTGTAATGTTTCATACTCTCCCTAAATTTCAACTATAGATTATTTCCTAAAAAAAGTGACCATTTACCTAAACTTCATCAAATACATTGAATGTCGAAGCTTGTACTAATGCAAATGTGAAATATAACATGTGAAATATTTGGTTTCTAAAATTTTTACTAAATGAGTATGGATACAATCACTAAAAAGAGAGCCTCAATCAATGTACCTTTTCCCTTTGGAGATGAGGTTGATCTAATAGAACATCCAGTTTGGAAAAGTTTGTACCTCAACTTGTCCTATCATCAATGTCCAACATCATGAAAACTAAGCCAAGTTAATGAGAAATGTGAAGGTCCTTTGGATTCAACCATTCATTTCTTGTCAATCTCCTCTTGATAGTCTAGTAGTTTTTTTATTGCTCTTTGTGTTCATCTAAATCAATCTCTAGGGATTCTTCAAAAGGTTGTAACTCAAACACTAAATCAAGACTATCTTCATCTAAACAACATATTACTTAATTATCCAAAGACATGATGCACCTAGTATTTAGCTCATCATGTCATGTATATGCTATTACCAACTCTAGGGATTGAAAAGTGATTGGAATGACATCACTTGAATCAACCCATTGTTAACTAACTTATTGGCCAAGTTATTTCCTACTTTAATTTTGCTTTAATCTTCAAATCAACAATATTGATGTGACCAAGAGGAGCATGTGTGACTTTATGTGATGAGTTTTTCAACACCATCTTGGGATTCAATGCACCTTCATGCAACTTCATTACTAAAAAATATCTTTTGTAGTTTGAATGTTGGAAAAAGTTCAAAGTGAGCAATTACTTTACAAGAAATAAAAATAAAAATAAAAATTTGGATTTTTTCAACAAGAAATACACAATGAATGGTGTATAATAGAGGATATCGACTCTAAAAATCTTCAAATCAACTACTACAAAGATTAATTTAATTGTGAATTAGAAGTATTCATCCTTTTTTAGACATTTCACTTTACTTTTCTTTATCATATTTTTCTTTTAATTATTTTCACTACAATTTTGTTTAATTTTTTTTTCAAATATTAAATCATGAGTTTTAATTTAAGTAATAGTAGTTATTAATTAATATTATTTAAAACAATATTTAAAAATACCAAGATTAAGTCCTAATTGCAAGTGTGTTGAAACCAAGTATAATGCAAACTTCTTTTAATTAAAAAAGAAAATGAAATGAAATGAAAGTTTTTAATGATGTCCATGAGACTAGGCTATCTATGAGACTCGAGAGTTAAATGACACAATAACCAATAAAAGCGCCAATCGCCAAACCACAACCCCTATTTCTTATTATTCCTTATTTCTTTGTTGATCATGGTTCTTCTGCTATGAATTTTGATCAAGTAATTTGTCGTATTTTCTATTCGTTCTTTGTGAAACAAAGTTGTTAAAGAATACTTTTAGAGTATTAACATAATTGATTCAAATGTCCTCATAAGCAATAGACCCCATGATGTAATGTCATTTTGTTTCTACAAATCTTGATGTGTAGAGATGACAAACCTTGTCAACCTACTTCTCTTTGGGTATTTTCTACCACCTCGTTTTGCACCTAAGATGGTGAATTCTAGTTCTTAGCTAGGCTATACGCATTTTTTCTTTCTATTTTATACTTGTCCCTATATATTAATTTTTCTTGTGGTTGCATGTGGGATTGAATTGCTTGAAATTATATTCCCTTTTTACCTAAGTTATTTTATCCTCATCATGGCTTTGACTTTCTCACAAAATTTTTGATTTCCAAATTTACGTTTGGGCACTCTTTCATGTTAATTCCCATTTATTCACCCACTTGTTATTTTACTTCATCCATGTGTTCTTTCTTCTATTTAACTTTTCCTCTGCTACTATTTTGGTTAGTGGTGTTCTTCCATGTTCTCTATTCTCTTCAAATAACCTAGCAACTAAATAATCACAACCACTTCAACTAGAAAGGCTCCAACCTCAACTAAGATGATCATGTATGGGACTATGGCTTATTTTGAAATTGCTTGTGATAAAATATCTTTTTATTATTTTAATTTGTCTCCATTTTGATATTGGCATGTTGTTGCCTCAAGCTTCACAACCACACACCACCGATGTAATATGCAACCCAAATAATGTCTTTTTGTTTTCCAATCCCATAGTTTGATTGATTTGCATATATTTTGAATCATGTATAAATATTTCTTTCCCCCTTGAATCCTTTTTTTCCTACAAGATATAATTGTGAAAATCAAGGCCCAAGTATTTGTATTTGTTTACCACTTGCAAGGGACTTCCTTCAAATTCAAAATTTATTTGCTTATTTTTTCTTGTCAAGATAAAGATCATGACCCTAGTTTTACCATTATTCACTTGCAACCCCACCTCTTCATATAAAAGTTTTACGGCTCCCAAGTGTTCCTACAAATAATTTGTCATTAGAATAAGGTCATTTGCATAGAACATTAATTTCATGAAAAATGTGAATAGATGCCCTCCCCCACCACATGAATTTTCTATCCACTCTAACTTGTCTATGTATAGCCCAAACAACTTAGTGGGGGAAACATGATACCTTTGTTTGACTTCGATGTCACTCCCAAAATATTTTGATAAACCATTCTTTATTTTGATTTTGGATTGAACCTAATTATTAAGCCTATGGATAATTGTCTTATATTTTTTTGGTATTCCCAACTCTTTCATTCTACTCCAAAATCTACTTCTAGGCACTATATCAAATGCCTTTTTACAATTGACAAAACAACAAAAACCCTCCTCATATTTCCGAAACCTTTTTTAGTCAAATGCCTGAGAGTGATGCAATAGTCAATTGTAGAGCCCCTTGGCCTAAAAATTTCTTTTTCATTTTTCCCTTTTAAGCTCCTTTTTTTCCCAAAGGATAATCCTACTCTCTACCATACTTCCAATGAGTTTTTCAAAAAGGAGATTAATCATTATAGTATGATAGTATGTTGGGTTGTTGACATCCCTACTTTTGAGGAGAGGAATGGCGATGCTGCTTGTCAAATTTGAGGAGAAACCCTCATTAAATACTCTTTTGATGTGTGGTGCAAGAGCTTCTAAGCTCTATTTTCAGAATTCAACCTATAACCCATGTATATCTTGGGAATTTTCCCATCACTAACTTTTTAGTTCCTTCCTTTCTGTCATTTGTGGTGAAGAATTTCACCTTATAGTTAATTACTAGGGGTAATCTTTATTTCGGTCTATTTCATAGAAACATTTTTGTATAATCTAGCCATTAAACATCTATAGGGAAGAGGGATTGCATAATCTAGCTATTTTGGTCTCTTTCATACAACTTTTTAATAACCTTTATGTTATGGCACATGTAGCCCTCATGCTCATGTGTTTCAACAAGAACAATGATATCTTTGCCCTTTGCTATGGTCCCTAAACTAGGAGCCCTCCTCCAAGGGTAACCTCTACAATTTCATCTTACCATTGTAAGATGATCATGGGGGCTCTTATCTTCCTATTTATTATGAGTCGTGTAGTCATTGATTTGTGCTTTCCCCCTATGTAGCCACATCTCATTGCACACATTTCTTGCTGTTGTAACTTTCCCCCTGTCTTTCTTTCTTTCTTTCTTTCTTTCTTTCTTTCTTTCTTTCTTTCTTTCTTTCTTCTATTGTGTTGGAGTTAGGTCTTCATCTACATAAAATAGCGTGCCTTTGAAAAACCTTTTGTTTCTTAGTATTTTATTCTTATCTTCTATATTTTTCAATGTTACACTTATGTTTCTATTCCTTTCTCCCCTTCCCATTTTCCCCATTCTATTTTCTTGGAGGATGTGCCTTGCCCATTGAAATTTATCTAATAAGAAGTCTCTTACTAGCCTAGTAGGATTTTATCCTTCCCTGTGTTCTTTCATCCCTTGAATTATTATACTTGTTGCTCTATCTTGCTGGTCTTTTTCCTCCAACATTTACAACCAGATTTGTTTCTTTATGAGCTCTTTTTTTTCTATGTTGGTTTTTTACCACTTGCATCCATGACTTCACCTCTTCTAATTTCTCCATTAATTTACTTTCTTTGACCTCCATGTTTGCTATTATTGAATGAATCTCTTTAAATTGTGAAATACCTCTTTCTTCTCCTACTTGGGGTACGATCCCACCATTGGCTTGGTTTAGATCACACTTTAATGCCAAAATCTCCTATTGTTCTATTTCCATGTTGTTTTGCAATTTGTTGACCTTTAAGTATCTTATTTTGGTATGTTAACTTCTATGATCTATTGAATCTTGATTTCTTTCATCTCTATGTTATTCATTTTCTCTTTCAACCCATTAAATCCTTGATGTACAACTCTAAGGACCACGTTAGAGGTGTTGATATGGGGCTATATAGATTCTAGTTGTTCGAGTTCTCAACCTCCCCCTCTATGTTAGCTTCAAGTTATTCCTTTCCCCCTTGTTTCTTCGCTTCCATTTCCTACTGAAACACATCTCCAATATGTTTTTCTTGCCCAACCACATGTGGTTTTAGTTGTTCTTGCTTTATGTTGACCTTTGTTGTTGTTTGAGTATTATAGGTTGAGTTTGCTACAATGACCACAAGTTTTTTGCCTTTGACTTGTTCTAATTTACTTGTTATCTTGATGTACACGTGTTGTAAAATCCTTTTATATTGTTTGGTATTCACATAGCTCAAGTTTTCTCCTAAATTTGTTAACTTGGTTTGCATGTATTCTTGCTTCTAAGATTGCAACAAAATAGCTTCTAAAGCCCCTAATGTGACAAGTGAACAACTAACCAAGTTCATTGAAGTATTTTGTATAGGGAGTCATTTGTTTTTCACGTCTGATCCCTTCACCCCGTTGAATCTTTATTCCTCTATTGATTCATTAGCTATGCCTTACTTTTCTAAGAATTTGTAATCCTACCTATTTTGTGAGGTGTTCTTTTTTTATGAGACCTAAGGTTTCAATTTGTCAATTTAGCAAAGTAAGGTTTTGACACATGAGAGGAAACGTTTTAACTGAGATTGTTTGGTAGCTGATGTTTACTTGAAAAGATAGATTTTGTAGAGCAAATATAGAAAACCCTATTTTAAATATATTTTTTTCTACACATTGGCATGTGACTTTTTGAGGTCCCACCTCTAAGACCTTTGGTTGATTTAGCAGGACCCACTTATTTGCTTGGAAGGAGCTCAACTTTGGCCCTTAGAGTTGCTTTTCCCCTCCTTTAGGATATATGGAGGGTATGCAAGGTGTGCATAAGGGAGGTGCACCTTGCACACATCCCATGAAGCTTCAAAAGAAGCCCACACTGTGCGCTTTAAAGCATGCCTTTTTATTATATTTTTTAAAACCATTTTCTCTTTTAAAACTATTGTCACTACCTAACCTTTCTCACTTTTTATTTCACTTTTCAATAATTTTTGAAAAATATCAGTTATTAATAATTAATATTATTACAACAATTATTTTTTATTTTAATTTTATAATTTAATATAACAATAAATATTAAAAATTATAATAATAGAAGATAAATTATTGAAATAGGAATATTGATGCAAGTATATGTTGGTGGATGAGTGTAGTTTGTAGAGCGAAGGGTGGGGAAGATAAAAAAGGTAGGAGTGAAGGAAGGGCTGATGAAGCAAAGAAAAACTTGAAGAGGCAACAATTGCAAAGGAACAAGAGAAGGGCTTTAACCCTCTTGCGGCCTTTGAATCTGTGAATGGGCACTTACATGCAAGACCGTACTCCTTCAAATGTGCTCCTTTAGGGTTGGCTCTTCTCATTGAGCCACAAAAATAACTATTTGTTTATATTACCATACTAAATTATTTTAATTGCCTTCCATAAAACAAAATTTTGAAAGGAATAAAATAAAAAAAGGGAATCGATTATGGTAAAACTCCTTTTGACTCTTAAGGTCTCAACTTCGCAATTTAGTTCTAATCTAATAATGTATAATCAGCTCTTAACTTAGAAATAACAAAACTAACAATTGTACTTAATGTAATGGGCACATTAATAAGTATCTTTATTAGTACTTTCCATTCGGTAATACTATTGCAATGAGTTTTGTTTTTCTTACTTAATTAGTTATTAATAAGTTGGCTTTCAATCAATCAAAAACAATAATTTGTTTTGTTAAAAAATAAAATTCAATTTTGCAAAGTTGTAAAATATTTAACCTTATAAATTAGAAAAAATATTTTTTGTGAATATGATTGGCTAAAAAGTTTTGTGTGTTATTGACGGATTATGAGGAAAAGTGAATTGAACTATTATTTTGCCTATTTTTTGGAAAACTGAACTATTATTTTGCTTATTTTTTAGAAAATTGAACTATTATTTTTCCTATTATTGATTGCATAGACTTCACGGGAGATTGCGTATTAATACACCAATTTAAAAGGAACTGCCATCACGAAGAAAATGAGTGCATGGCAAATCACATGGAAAACCCTTGAGACACAACCCCTTCACCTGCCCGAAATAGGTATTGGACTGGCTTCCCCCGCCATCTCCTAGTAACCAAGGTAAGGAGATCATCCACAAGTGAGTCAAATATTTTGTGAACGATGTTCATGTGAATTAAGAATTCTTGTGTACATATAAACATAGCTTTTTGTCCCCTAATTTTAAATTTACTTTTATACCTAGCCTAAAGTGTAATATTTAGCCTACAACCTTTTCTGCTTGGCTTCCTGACATTTAAAAAAAATAAAATTATATTATAAAATAATTTTCAAGTTTAAAAAAAGAAATTTAAGTCTAAATTAAAGTAAACCATTTTTTTTAATTGATACACCAATTTAAAAGGATGACCGGTTATGTTTGTTTATTTTCAAATTCATCTTGCACACTTTATAATATGACCCGTAATCATTATTAATATTCTGTTTGTTTATTTAAGAAAAAATAAAAAGATAATAAAATTTCTTCCTATTCTAATGTAAATAATATAAATGAGATTGAATGTAATGATGAAATGGAAGAAGAAAGATAAATTAAATTAAATAATAAATTAAAGATAAATTAAATAATAATAATGTAATAATAAAAAAAATTAAAGCCATATATTGTTATTATTACAAAATAATTAATAATTTTTTAAATTTATTTCACATAAATTATATTATACATATTTTTATTCAACTCGGCTCACTTGGCAAAAGTTACTTCGAAAGATAAAAAAGGAAAATAAAAAATGTCAGTGAGTGAGGAGGACATGGGGTATGAAGAATTCAAAGCTTAGGAGGAAGGTGACTCTGAGGACATGGACTTTGAAGACTCTGCATACGAGATGGGGGAAGATGGTTTGGAGGAGGATAAGGAAAAGGAGGAGCAAATTGAGCCTTCCAAGGAGAAGTTTGAGGTTGAAATTTTTTAGTATGTTGGTGAATTGGGACAGGATGCTGGGATTCAGGGTGGAGAGAAAAATTCTGAGCTAAGTATTGATTTTTTAAAGAGTAGGCTAACCTTTTTGTAGGTATAGTTCGAAGATATGGAGAAGGCATTAGTTACTCTCATGAGGGTAACTAATAGATTGATGCGAAGGGCAATGTTGGGCACGACTTTTGGGGAAACAAAGATTACCAGGAAATTAAAGAAGCAGGGGAACCCTGATACCCTGAAGTTGCTGGATGACACAGAGGAACCTGATAGGCGTGAATATATTGCTCTCATGGGAGAGTATGGGGACTTGTTGAAGAAAGTCAGTGAATGGCTTGTTGCTGCCTCTATGTTGTTTTTGATGAAGTTTTTGTCTTGCCTTTTTATCATCTCGGGCTCTTGTTATTTGATCTCTATGTTATGGTGGAATACCACCTAGGACTCTGTCGATCTTATTAATGGCTTACGTAGAACAAGGTATACTGTTAATAGCTTACTGTTTTTTATTAGTACTGGTTGGACAATGGTTACTATTTTAAATGTTGGCTTGCGTGCTAAACTAATGCTATTTTTTGGTTCGATGGTGGTGCTATTTCCCACCTCTCTAGTTTTTTTTTGTTTGCTACTGTAACCTTGGGATTAGCGCCCTTCCCTAATTATTTAATAAAAAACTATTATATAAAATTTATATTTAAATAATAATTATTTAATTCTTTCTTATAATTATATTACAATCAGTTCATTTTATTTAATATAAAAAATAAAAAAAAATTAATTAATATAATATAGTAAATTTATATTATATTATACATAATAATACGTAACATAATAATTAGATAAATTTTATATTTATATAATAATTATCATTTTTTTCTTCTAATTATATTATACTATCCTTTGATTTTATTTAAATTTTGTTTCATATTTATAATATCTTTCTAATGTTTAAAATTTTAATATATAATTATTTTTTATATAATATAATTAAGATAAGATTAATAATTATTAATACTAATGTTTAAATGAAAGTAACTATTGTACAATTTACATTATAATGATTAATATATTATTTATGTAATTTAATAAAAATTAACATTAATGTAACATTTTTAAATGATTATGTTAATACTATAATTAACAAAACTAACATTTAATTTTTTTCACATTAATAAAACTTACATTTATTTTTATTAAATCTATAATACTATAAAAGGAAAGTACTAACCACTATGTGACACTTGTTTAGTGAAGTGTTATAAGTAATCACAAAAAAATTGAATAGATGTAGATCTTTTGTTCTTTTTTGAGTGGAAAATATTTATGATAAGCACAAACTAAGGAATTGGTTTAATATGTTCTACAAATTCAATATATATGTGTGCTTCTAAAGAATATTTTTAAAAATTATGTATTATCAAATGTTCAATAAATTTGCCCAGTTATTGCCAGTCCCCAGTTTTTAAAATTTTCATTGAGTAATTACCGAGTGTGAGTTTTTCAACTATGACAAACAAATAAAGATGTTTGTGCATTTTCTTTCTTATGGCCTAATATGATTGTAGAGTTAATTGTTAAGTATGGCTGGTAATTTCATCAATATTGTTATATACATATCTTGAATGATCAAGCACTTAAAAAATCTTAAAAAAGAAATTCCATTGCGATATTTTTTTATAAATTTAATGTGATTTTACTCTGCCTTTACCTCCATCTATTTATCTGTTATCTGTTTCCATTCTTTTATTTTCCGCTGCACTTCATGCACCTGAGCTGTTACTTAGTGAGTGGGCTAAGGCTTATCTCATAAGCCATGCCCAGTTCAATTTGAAAAAATAAAATGGGAAAGAAAAATCCTATGTCTAACCTAAATTTCGTTGCAACAATTTTGAATTTTCATCTTTTGTTTGAAACAAAATATTTTGACTTTCTTTACCCTCGCACTCTGAGTAGCATTTAAAACTGTAAGTGCCACCTGGAAGACTTTTATCGGGCAAAATATCAAAAGTTTAATATTGATCAGCCAGCTAGCACATGAATATACATGATGCATCTACTGTTTGCTTGGGCTGAGCTTGGACCATCATCTTGCTGACTGTTCAATAATTATCAATTATCAATTAACTGAACTGCTGTCAATTTGCATGTTGTCCAAAATGCCAAGAAACTTTTTCCAAAACTGCATTAGTTGCCAGAAAATCTCTTCTCAATCTTGAGCCATAATCATGCATGTTCTGTACCCATACAAAAGCATGTGAGAAACTAAGAAAGCATGAAAAAAATTTCGATCTAGTTATGAAACTTGGAAGATAGACACATGCAATAAGTGATGAACATCATCCACCACTCCTGATAGAAGAATTGCCAATAGAAAAGAATATTACCTGCAAATATTCATTGGCAGTGCGAAGATAAGCATGTCTTTCACATTCATCATTAAGTTGGCTGACAAAATCTGGAGGCTCTGCAACATGTTTAACATGAGATCAATTGTCATGAAGGCAAGCAATATAGGCGCATGTCTCCATACTTATTTGTTACATGCCATGATTTATGGTCTTGCCGATATTATATTAACAAAAAAGTTCTTATACATAAATATAATTCCTAATTAACAGTTCACAAGCGCATGTCTCCATACTTATTTGTTACATGCCATGATTTATGGTCTTGTCGATATTATATTAACAAAAAAGTTCTTATACATAAATATAATTCTTAATTAACAGTTCACTCAGAAAATGACCCAGATCAATTGTCAGGAAGGCAAGCAATATAGGCGCATGTCTCCATACTTATTTGTTACATGCCATGTCATGCCTCCAAAATAGCGCACCAAAAAAAAAAAAAAAAACTAAGCATTGAAATGTAAATAAATAAATAAAATTAATGACAAAATACATATTAAAAATATGAACACAAATATTAATAATTTACTAATATTATAATTATAATTACCGTAATATAATATTATAAATAAAAATAAATATATATATTAAAACTAATGTATGTACAAATAAATATTAAATAAGAAAACATATATTAATAGTAAACATAAAACAAAACAGATTAAAGGCCGACCTTTATGAAATTGTCAAAGGATACAAGTTAATATATATTATAAATTAATTAATTAATGAACAGCCATTAATAATGAATACATTTCAAAAGGCAGGAAAGTGGCAAAGGGTGCGATCATATTAAAAGGAAACTAGTTCGTGAAGGTGGCGCTAAAATAAGAAAGAGTGTTAACAAATAGACACCCCTCTTCAAGAAGTCATATCCCTTCATATGGCTGCTCCAATTGAGGATTTTACAAGGTATAAATCTAAGGAAAAGTTGGAGTCAAAAGGATGGGGAATTCCAAGGAATATTTTCTGAATTATCACTGAGAGAAAGAGCAGAAAAAAAGAAGAGATAGAAGGTAGGATATGGAAATAATCAGAAAAAGTAATATCTTCAGATATAAAAAAAAACAAGTATCATGAAGATCATGAACAAGAAAGAGGAAATAAACAAGGAGAGATAGAGCAGAGATATAATATGCAGATTTAAGGAGATATATACAGATCTAAAAGAGGCAGATGCAGATATAAAGAGATATAAGAGGAAGGATTTGTTTTTGATAAAAAGAGCAGATACCAAGAAGAAGTATATGTGAATAAGAAGAGGTCTCAATTAGAGATATATGAAGACAAAGATAAATCCATAAGGGAAGTAGGAAGTAAGTTGTATATGTATATAAGTTCATATAATGTGATGATTGAAAAAATGGAATCAATTATATATATATATACACAATAAGGATGCTTGCAGCAATTATTAGTCCTTATTAGTAATTATCAATTAAACTAATCTGTTTGTTTCTCTTTAAGCAATATCTTCTGAATATTGAGAACAGATCCATTGAAGAAGAAGAATATGCAGACCAGCAATCATCTACAAAGAAAATCAATAAAAAAAATAGAGGTCTGCCATCCTCCCAATTGGAATGATTGATAAGTTAGCTTGTGCACAGCAAACTGATTTCTTGAATCAGTGGTATGAAATCTGGTTCGGCAATAATTGGTCATGAAGGGATAAGGCAGGGTTGCATTAGGGAGAACTGCTAAGAGGGCACCCTGTTATAGGGAGAACTGCTAGAAGGGCACCCTATTGTGCAACCTCCCAACTATCCTTGAGTGAGTCAATTGTTGAAGAAAATGAAGAGGGTCTTCAATCATAAGGGGAGGGTACTTGGGGCTCCTCACCATGTCCTCCTCATTATGGTTGAGCCCACATAGTCCTTGGGACTTGTTATATTGTTATATATAATCTTTCTTAGACTTAGAATTAAATGTACTTCATATCATATTCATAATTCATCTAACATGGTTGCAGGTTTCTATGACCAGACTTACATCATTTCAATTTTGTGAAGGAAATTGTATCTTTACTATAATCTGTTATTGGTTTCATTTGCAATTGTGATTTCAAGACAAAATAGAGGGGATTCCCAAAAAGGGGACATTACATGCCATGATTTATAGTCTTGTTGATATTATATTAACAAAAAAGTTCTTATACATAAATATAATTCCTAGTTAACAGTTCACTCAGAAAATGACCCAAAACCAGGTTTGGTACATGCCCAGTCCAGGTCTCCTATGGATATCAACAGCATCCTGCAAATCAAACCTGGGGTTGTCTAGGTATACTGCATCTGTTACCCGTTTGCTCAGAATATGACTTGGAACCAGGTTCAGTACGTGCTTGGTCTGTGTCCCCTATTGATATAAACAAGGTCTTGCAAATCAGGCCCAGGTTCATCTGGGTATGCTGGTCCTTGATGGATATCAACAGGGTCTTGCAACTCAGACCTAGGTTTGTCTGGGTATGTTGCAGAGTGCACATGGGTGAGGTCTAATTTGCAGGACCCAGGGAAAACCTGAGCAGAACCTGGCGCATCCAAAATGTCTTTTCATTTTTTTTCTTTTCTTTTCTTTTTTGTCATGCCCTGAAATAGAACACCAAAGTATAAACATAACTTAGTGTTGAAATGCAAACAAATAAATGAAATAAATAACAAAATACATATTAAAAAATAATAATATATATAAATACAAATATTAACAATTTAATATTATAAATATTTTTTTTTACTTCCATATTGAAACATTTGGAAAGACCTTAGATGGGAGCTCAGGGGGGAAGCTGCAGTTCAAATTCTGCAGATGAGGAAGGCTGCGATGAAAGAGATGAGATGGATGGTGGCGGCTTTGCTCCTTTCTCTCGTTTGTGTGGTGGGAATGCTTGTTCTAACTGTGCAGAGGAGGATGGAGCAGGTGAGGAGGACGGCGATGATGTTGGCGTCTTGGGCAGCTGGCTGTGCTAGGCCTTGCCCGATTGCACTCTGCTTTCGGTTCTTTCATATTTGTTGGGCCTTTGTAGATGCAGAGGCATCCTCTTCATTTTGGCAGAGGTTTCTGTGTGTGAGTGGTGGTCTTCAGAATGGAGGACGACCATTCTTCTTGTTTTGGATGTGGTTGGTGATGCTAATGTTGAACCAGATGGTGCGCGGTATCAGGTGTTCCCATCCTTTTTATGGCTGCATACTTGGCAGTGTGTGTGTGTGATGTCCCCATCCTAGTCAGCGCAGCTGGTGACGTGGTTAGCCTATTATTTCGATCCTCGTAGGCTGACAGATTGTGCAGAGGATCATCTGAGGCAGTTACTCAGTGTTTGGTAGCTTCAGTATTGCAGTTGCTTCAGGTTGGGACTTCGCAGAATCTTCCAGAGTGGATTTTTAGAAACTTTCTATTTTTAGAAAGTTAGGTCAGGCGGAAGCTGCTAATTTGGGCAGGGCACCTGGTTCAACTATACAACACAGAGTCGACCCAGTTCTTCGGTTTGATGGACAGATGGAGAAATAAGGAGTATTTAATGATTATTAAATATTTAATATTTTGACTTTATATTAAAGTCACTTTATTAATATATTTAAATATTAATAATTAAATGGTATATTATAAAGTATTTTTAATACTTTATAATAAAGTGATATATTTTGACATAATGAATAATTATTATTAATTAATAAGACGTCATTTAATTATTATTAATTCTCCTAAGTCTAAAAGGCGAATTTGATCATTTTATTAAATGATTATTAAAAAGAGCTGTTGGGTCGAATTTCTCAAAGGGAATATATATTCAGGAAAGACAAAATCGAACCATTATGATATGTTATTCAACTTTTGTCTTATTTTGCTCTGAACATTGGAATTTGCAAACCCTAGGGTTTCTGGCAGACGAATCATTTTTGGAGAACGATACCTCTTCAGGAATTGGCAGACTGAGACTGTGAAATACTAGTTGAAGCTTGCATCTTGGTGACTTCATTCAGAAGTTGCCGTTGATCATATTGAATCGATTTCAGAAGGAGATTCAGAGAATATCATCAGTTAATAAAGGCGACCTATCAGAGAGAGATTTTATCAGAGAACTGGCATTCTTTATTGAGTCCGTACTACATTTATTATTGCTGCTGCTCAGGCCGTACAGATCTGTACTTTCCAGGCCGTACTTTCTTTTCTTCAGGAGGAACGCATTCATCATTCATTCTTGGGCAGAGGGTCCCAGTGCGCCTTGTATATCTGGAGATTTTCTTTGTCTGTGCTTGGAGATCAAAGTTGATATACCATTTTTCTTCATTCATTTAATGCTGCTACAGCCGCCATCAGGTTCCTTAATAAAAATATTGTATTTCATTCTTTGTTCAGATTTTGTTATTGTTAAGCTCAGGAAAATTGAATAAATAGATACGCCTCTATGTTCTGAACATTTCCTACGCATTTCCATGGTCTTATGATTATTTATGAATTTTCAAGCATTTATTTAAGAAATTGCAGCTCCTTGTATTTTCTTGAAAATCTATCAAAAACACAAAAAAACCAAAAACTTGCAAAAACGAAAATTACAGTTAGGGTTTCGGGGTTGAGAACCACCAGGGTTCTTACAGTGGTATCAGAGCACAGATCTCCTGCCATCCTGTGCTTTTTCAGTTGTTTTTTTCAGAATATAGTGTAATTTTTGGTTGCTTTTTCATGAACAGAGATACCATTCATTATATTAAGGGTGTAGGGACAGGAAGAGCTGAGGATTGGACAGGTCCACCGATTCCAGAAGGTGAGACAGTGTCAGGTGTATTAGGCATTCACAGATCCAGCTCTAACAGCAGTGAAAACAATGTTGCAACCCTAATGGCAGATCGCGAGATTCTTACAGAGACAGTTAGGGATACAGGGAAAGCACATGCAGAGGGCGACATTACAGATAAGGAGTTTAGACGCAGGCATGATAACATGATGGACATGATGTCCCAATTGATGGGCACTATCAGACAGTATACGCCCACACAGCCTCATTATATATAGATTGGACAGACGAGCGGGACTACACCAGTAGATCAGCCTTTGGCATCAGTACCACGTCAGCCGTCACCGATCTATCAGGAGCGTAGGCCAAGTCAGCCTACTTTCTTACCTAGAGAGACTCCACCTCAGACTTCGGGGGCAGAGCATCAGGGGCAGCATCAGGAGTTTCAGCCACATAATGGCATGACAGTGGCAGATGTGACGAGGTTTCATGGTGAGTGCATGTCACTAGCACCTGGGATCCGGCAGGCGTTATCATTTCATGAGTTTATGGATGTTCATAAACCCAGAGGAGGAGGCAGATTTGACCGTAGACCCCCTCAGCATCAGCAGCCACAGCCACAGGTGAACAGGGACTTGTAGTATGCTGTTAGCAAGATTACCTTGCCATATTTTGATGGGTCTGATAAGACATCAGCGAGGTCTTGGGTCCAGAAATTGGACAACTACTTATCGCTGAGGCCTATGCAGGAGGACGAGGCCATTAAATTTGCTACCTTGCATCTTGATGGAGTAGCGCATGATTGGTGGCACCACGGCATGTATACGCTTGGCCATCATGCAGTCAATACCTATCAGGAGTTCACTAGCAGGCTCATAGAGAGATTTGATAAGAAGGATCCGGAACTTTATTTCAGGGAGCTAGCTCAGCTCAGACAGACGGGTAGCTTGGATTCTTATATTGGTGAGTTTCAGCGAGTTGCAGTCATGGTGACAGGGATTTCAGAACGGAGACTCATTATACTCTTCGTTGAGGGTTTGACAGAACCTATGAGAGGTTGGGTCAAGGCTTTTGACCCTCCTACACTTCAGGAGGCCATGAGGAAGGCGCGAAGCATGGAGCTTGCAGCACCTCGCAGCAAGTTCAATTCAGGTTCGACACCCTACACGAGGCCTAATAGGCCTTTTGACAGAAATAATGATAGGAATAGGCCCTTTGACAGGAGGAAGGATCAACCGAATCCTAAGAGACAGAATGCACCACCCTTTGACCGAGAAACATTGAACGAATTGCGGAAGAAAAAGTTATGTTTCTGGTGCAAGGCACCCTACGATGAAAAACATGTGTGCCCACTTCGTCCGAAGGTCAAAAATAATCAGATGGAATGGTTTTATGAGGGCGAAGAGCAATCTGATCTGTCAGACCAGCAAGCTGATTCCGAGCCTTCAGATGATGACAGGTCCGAAAATGAGGGTGAACACAAAGGTGGAAGGAAGCTACAGAAAGCCCATTTGACTAGCCTTCAGAGAGATGGTTCGTTTAGACTTCGCGGGCTCTTAGCAGGTCAGAAGGTGATCACATTACTGGATATTGGTGCTACACACAATTTCATTGATGCACGTTTGGTGGAGAGGCGTGGCATCCAGACAGAGGCATTCGAGGGTATTCGAGTCAAGGTGGTTGATGGATATACTCTCAGATGTGACCGAAAGATTACTGATCTTCCAATGAGACTGAACAACTATGAATTCAAGACTGAATTCTATGTTGTTAACATGGGAGATACTGATGTGGTGTTAGGGATGGCATGGTTGCACGATTTGGGTGAGTTCACACTCAATTTGCGTGACATGGAGATGAAATTTAAGGTTGATGGGAGACCACATGTCATCAAAGCTATTCGAGACAGTAATCTGAGGATGGTTTCGTTCAGACGGATGGAGAGGCTCATTCGTCATGACATGGTTGACTGGGCGGCAGAGTGCATGTTGATGCCAGCTCAGCAGGAGCAGCAGAAGGGTGAGTACCACCTTGACATTCAGATATTGAGGACTAAACACTCCAAAGTGTTTAGCGACATTCCACCTGGTAGACCTCCAGATAGAGGCACAGAGCATATCATTGAGTTGGAGGAGGGCGCAAAGCCCATTATGATCACTCCCTACAGACATCCGAAACGACTCAAGGATGAGATAGAGAAGACCATCAACGAGTTGTTAGCTATGGGGCATATCAGACCTAGCAAGTCACCTTTTGCTTCATCAGTTGTATTGGTGAAGAAGAAGGATGGATCACTTCGGATGTGCATTGACTACCGACAGCTCAACAAAAGAACAATTAAGAACAGGTACCCTATTCCACGCATTGATGAGCTGATTGATGAGTTGCACGGAGCGTCTTCTTTACGAAGATTGATTTGAGATCGGGTACCACCAGATTCAGATGAGGGAGCAGGATATTGAGAAAACCGCTTTCAGGTGTCATTGCGTCACTTTGAGTTCTTGGTTATGCCCTTCAAGCAACCAATGCACCAGCCACCTTCGCAACTATGAACAGTGGTTTTCAGCCTGAGGAGATTTGTGTTAGTCTTCTTCGACGACATTTTGGTTTATAGCAGGTCATGGGAGCATCTGGCTCACTTAGATGCAGTCTTGGGTATCTTGGCAGACGAGTCTTTCTATGCTAAGGAATCCAAGTGTGAACTCGGTATGGAGTTGTTGTATTTGGGGCACATCATCAGTGCCAAGGGAGTGAGTATGGACCCTGAAAAGGTCCGAGCTATAGTTGAGTGGCCGGTGCCTGAGAACCTTACGGAGCTCAAAGGCTTCATTGGGTTGTGTGCTTTCTACAGGAGATTTGTTAGTGGGTTCTCACGCCACGCCGCACCCCTTACTGATTTGACAAAGAAGGGGGCTTTTACTTGGTCACCACAGGCGCAGGAGTGCTTTGACAGGTTCAAGGTGATCATGACTTCATGTCCGGTGCTAGCATTGCCTGACTTTACGAAGTCATTTGATTTATTCTGTGATGCTTCAGGAGAGGGCATTGGTGTCATTTTGATGCAGGAGCGACATCCTATTGCATTCGAGAGCAGGAAGCTCAGGGGTCCTGAGAGATTCTACAGTATCTACGACAAGGAGATGTTAGCCATTGGCGCATGCTGCCAAGTCTCGTGCAATACGGTGTGGCAGCAAATTAAGTGTCCGTACAGACCATAATAGCCTGAAACATTTCCTTGGACAGCGAGACTTGAATGAGAGGCAGCAAAAATGGGTCAATAAACTGCAGTCGTATGACTTTGATATCACCTTCATTAAGGGGAAGCAGAATGTCGTAGCTGACACCTTGTCTCGCAGACCTCAGTTGAATGCTTTGGCACAGATAACAGAGGATTGGAGGCACCGGATTATTGTTGAGTATGTTAAGAACCCATGGGCTTCTAGCATTGTTGACAGGACAGAGCAGGATGATAGGTACACTATTGTAGATGACTTGATCATTTACAAGGGGCGGATTTTGTTGGTTCCTGACTCTGAGGTGAGGGTTACAGTTTTAAGAGCCTTTCATGACCTTC
>VDFB02324850.1:49783-71179 GCA_007258455.2 Sequoia sempervirens
CATTTCTGAGCAACTTTTCTCTGTGAACGTTGATGATCAGCATCCCATATCTTCTCACAAGCTTCAAGAACAACTGTAAAGTTATCTGAACGAGGAGGAATAGCAAAACATTTCTCTATGTCCTTCGGCTTGAGACTGCAAACCACTCTTCCATCAACCGATCTGATCTGTCGTGAAGACGAGTCATAATGCTTAATGCAAGCAAGTACGAATTCAAGATCAAAGATAGTAACAGGAATGGATGCCGCTGTCAGCAACCCGGAACGTTCAAGATTCCTCATCGAATTGCTGCTAACACCTAAACTGCTCAGATTGACCACTGGATAAACATGATTTAGGTCTGTATCTGAAGTCTTGGTGAAATTATGTGTAAGGACTGATTTGACCTTGTAATCAATGAGATTGAGCTGCATTTTGAAAATGATGACTTTTGACTGTAAAGTCGAATATACTTGAAGAACTTTCTGGAAAAACTGAAAACTGGACAAGGCTAAAAATAGTTTCCGACGGAAGAAATTTTCAAAGTTTTTCTGGAACATGGGTTTTGTGCACAACTGAATTCTGAACAAACCCAGATAATTGGATTCTTGAAAAAATGTGATTCAAGCCCACATGCAAAGAGATTCTCGGAAAAAGGCTCAGAGCTTCAGAATGAAGACTACGGGGCGATTTTCTCGAAAAAATCTAAGAAGTGGGTCTTGTTGCAAACGCTGAAATATGAGAACCCAGATGATCAAATTCTGAATATGTGTTGAATTACTCTGACATGCAAAGAAAGTACCTAAGGTGAGAAATAGAAGAAATAAGATAGAAGATAGAAAGTTTTGCTTGTCTGCTTCTGAAAAATCTGCAAATTTCTTCTCTGGAACTTGATGAAACCTGCATGCAAAGTGGAAATAAAGTCTAGAATTGACTTCCTCTGAACAATCTGAACTCGTTGCTTCGAAGAACGCTGAAAACGGACACCTAAATCACCTTAAGCTTGCTGGTCGCTCAAAAGAATACAAGCTTAAGAGCAAAAGATGATGCAATAATGGACGCCATTCTTGAAATATATAGAATTTCATCATAGAAAATTCGCACTAAATAAAGAATGCTTTAAAATGGCGCTTGGCTTCTAATTGGACCTCATTATAGTTAACTGAAACTCGAACAAGCTAAATAAGTGATCATGCATTAGGGTTACCCTTTCAAGTCTTCAATTAAACTTAACCATGCGACTTTAGCTTCAGTTAGCAACCTTATCAAGTTCGCCATCCTTCACATTTGCTTTGGATTCACTAAATTTGACCTAAAGCAACCCTTTTGATAACTTCAGTTAACAATTTTGATTGAAATAAAGAATTCGCCATCTTCAACCTTGCTTTAGCTTCACAAACTTGAACTAAGGCGTGCCTTTTGATAGCTTCAGTTAACAATCAAGAATGAGATGAGGGATTCGCCATCTTCATGTAATAAATATGCTAAAAATAGCGACCCTTTTGGAACTTCAATTGGCCTTTCAAGAATGCGCCAACTTCACATGCTTTAATCAATAAAATTTAAATATAGCAACCCTTTTGGAACTAAAGTTGCCATTCCCTTGAAAAGTGCGTAGCTTCATCAATTCATGCTTCACTTCTCAAACACTAAATATGGCGACCCTTTTCATGACTGAAGTTAACAACTTCAAATTCGCCATACTTCACTAAATATGCTTCATGCTTCACAAATTAATGCTTCATCAAAATATGGCGTCCCTTTTGAACTTCAGTTGACATTCAGTGAAGCGTCATCTTCACCAAAATCTTCATAATTGCAGCCAAATTCGCCATGCATGCAAACTTTAGTTGACATTCAGTGATAATCTTCAGTTAAGTCAACATGCAATCAAGTTAACTCAACATGCAAGGTAGTTAACTGAACATGCAAACTGAAAGATCACTCCACATGCCAATATACAAACTGAAGATAACAACCCAGAAATCGTTTAGTCTAACTGCAGTCATAACTCCAGTTAAGGCGTCCATTCAACTCTCTTTCAAAAATTCAACTTTGAACTCTCAAGCGAATTCCAGACTTAGCCAAATTTCATGAAAATTTAAGCTAAAACCTCTGTCAGGACCTCTGTTCATCCTCTGATACTGGTTGACTGACTTCTCCGATTGGCTGGCTGACAGGTGCATTGCAAAGCTTGATAAAAACTGATCAAAAGCTATCTTCAACCTGCACGTCATAAAACTGACATCTGAAGGCTCAAAAATCCAAGCGCCTTTTTCAAAAGCTGCGCTTTTCTACAGACTTAGTCAAATTTTAACTTCTGTATCTCGAACGAAGGGAAAAACAAAATCCTTCATAACTTCTATTTTATCAAATTCTAGGACTGGATCTCAGGTTTACTGCGGAACTAACTTCATTCTGTACGACAGCTGCAAAGGCACATTTCCCCAAAAAACGTCATCTGAGGGGTGAAAAATAGGAGCGCCCCTTTCAAAGTTGCTCTTTTCATTCCAGACAGCCATTTCGGAAAACAAAAACAAATAATAAATAAAAACCTCGACTGCAAGCTGCTGAGTCATCTTCGATTTGACGGAGAAAGCAACGGAAAGCTGCGTAACACGGACACATTGAATATCTGAAATCTTGAAAGAAAGCATTAAAGGCCTGAAAAGCAGCCTTTCTCAAAATGTGCTCTTTGGCTTTTTCCTCACGATACTTTGACTAAGATTTGACCCTCGTTTGACCTCCTTCAGACGCCCGGCCACGATTCACTCGCTAGCGGATCGTTGCGAGTTGAACAAAAGTGAGATAAACATCTTGGGTGGCATTTAGCCAAAAACCTACATCTGGCACCTCAAAAAGATGGGCGCCTTTCTCAAAAAGCTGCGCTTTTCTCCAGTGTTAGCCAATTCTTGCTTTTGCCTCGTTTTGCACTGTATCTTCTGTAACGTGAACAAAACAGGTCCATTTGACAGGCTTAATAGCTCACTGCGAAGCTGACGTGATGCCGGATAAATGTCTGCTGGAGGTGACAAACCCTAAAAACAGGATTTGGGCCCCTAAAAGATAGGGCGCCTATTTGAGAATGTGCTCCCTTCTCCAGAGATAGAAAATTTTGATGATTTTCGTTCAAATTTTCATTTTCCTTAAATCTCTTCAGCAACAAACTGACATAGTATTGACACCAACTCCATATTTAAAAGCCCCAAAAACGACCTTCTGACATCACTTTAACAAGGTTAAGACTCAATTAAGCAAAATGCCTTAGTGAAGCAAAAATTTTGGTTTCGGGTACAACACTATTTTTGATTGTCTTTTGATTCAATGCATAGTAATCAACACACATGCGCATTGTGCCATCTTTCTTTTTGACCAACACTACTGCAGAAGCAAAATGACTCTTGCTTGGTCTAATGAAACCACTCTCCAAAAGCTCCTTGATGGCTTTTTCAATCTCATCTTTCTGCTTCTTTGGATAACGGTAAGGTGTAGTCATGACAGGCTTTGCTCCTTATAATTCAATGACATGCTCAGAACCTCTTTCAGGAGGTCTTCCAGAAGGTAGGCTTCCAAAGACTTTGCTCTTCTTTGAAAGTAAGGCTTGAATATCTGGATGATATTGCCTCTTCTCTTCCACTGGATCAACTGGTAGAACCAAACATTCAGCAGCCCATTCAACCTGATCGTGACGGATCAGCCTTTCCATCCTCTTCAAAGACACAATTCGAGGGCCCCCATTTGACATCCCTCTTAAAACAACCTTCCTTCCATTAGATTGAAATTTAAGCTCCATAGTTTGCAAATTCAATGTAATCTCACCAAGAGATCGCAGCCATTGTATGCCTAGCACAACATCAGTGTCTCCAATTCCCACCACATAAAAATCATCTTTAATCTCATAATTTTCCAATTGCATAGAGAGGTTAGGAATCTTCCTCGTGCAAGACATAGTAAAACCATCTGCAACCATTACTTTGAAACCATCAAATTCCTCAATCTTCAAACCCTTTTTAGCAACCAATCCTTCATCAATAAAATTGTGAGTTGCTCCAGTGTCAATTAGAACAACAATCCTTTGGGAATTAACTACTCCATGAACCCGAAAGGACTCATTTTATTGAAAACTTGATAGTTGTGCGAAAGCACTACCATCTTCCACCTCATCAGGCTTTTCTTCTAGGGCTTCTTCACCTTCACTACTTGCTGATTCATATTGCTGATCAGACGAATCAGATTCTGATCCATAATCAGAATAGCCCTCCATTCGATTTGCTTTGCCTCTTCCATAGCAACGGTGACCCTTAACCCAAGGTTCACGACAAGTGAAGCAAACTCCATCTTTTCTAAGCTGTTCTCTGAGCTCCTCTGATAACCTTGGTGGAAATTTCTTAGGCAGATTTGAAGAAGTCTTTTTATCTTTCTTATGGCTAAAAGGTTTCGAATGAAACTTAGGCCTTGGGGCTGCCAACTCCATACTCCTAGCTTTCTTGATGGCTTCATCTAAAGTTGGTGGATCAAAGGCTTTGACCCAACCCTTCAAAGGCTCCATTAATCCTTTTGAAAAGAGTACCACAAGTCTTCTCTCAGTAATGTTAGGTACCATTACTGACAACCTTTGAAAATCAGCCACATAATTTTCTAAAGATCCTTGCTGTTTCAATTGAGCCAATTCTCTAAATCTCAACTTTGGATCCTTGGTATCAAATCTCTCGATCAGCTTGTTGGTAAACTCATCATATGTGCGAATGAGGTTGTGATCAAGAGTGACCAACCCATGAGTCCACCATTCGTGAGCTATCCCATCCAAATGCAAGGTAGCAAATTTGATAGCATCTTCTTTCGGCATTGGTCTGAGAGAGAGATAGTTGTCTAGCTTTTGCACCCATGATCTGGCTGTACACTTATTACTACCATCAAAATGCTCCATAGTTATCTTTCCCAAAGCTTGGTAGAAATCATTTCTAGGCATCATATGAGGACGTTGCTCATTCCTTCCTCCATTTCTCCGACTCCTTTGATTCATGTACTGATCAAAGGTCCAAGCATCTCTCAAATCAAGAGGTAAAGAAGCATACTCCATGTAAGCTTGACGTGCATCATCAACAAAGCTTGGTGCAACTTCAACTGGTTGTTGCTCTTCCCTTGGCATGAAAGTGGGGAAGAGTGGTCTAGAGGATGACCCACTAGGAATTGCAGCATGCTGACCCACAATTCTATCTCCTTTATTCACCTCAGGACTGCCATTACTGGATTTTCCATTAACTCCACTGCTTTCACCAGTTGGATTATTTTGGGGCTGAAGAACATTATGAGCTGCTTGCTGATCCAACTTGGACAATAGACGAGACATCATGTCTATCATCCCATCAAACTTCTCAACTCTGTCCCTCTCTTCATTTGCTTACCTAACACTATCTGACATTATTTCAACTGTGTGTCCAACCTCTTCAACTGACTTTTCTGAACCTTCCACTGATTTGCCAAGATCTCTTAAGGCTTCTGAGTAAGTCTCTGCCTCTGGAAAGGACGGAAATTGATGCTGAGTTCTAGCCTGACTTCTGATGTATGGCCTAGTGTCTCTTTCACTCATCAAATAACCAACTGCAAATTGCCACAGGATGGCAGGGTCTTCTGCTTTGATACCACTGAAATATGCTAACCAATTTTTTCGAAGGAATTACACAACATAAACCAGCAATAGCCCACTAGATTAGCGTTAGTATCAAACTGAAAACCAAGCTTAAAGGAACTCGACGCCAAGAATGCACACTCAATCCAAATGATGGAAAGGTGTTGTCATATGGCGGAGAAATTAAAGAACAGTACTTGAAAGAAACTACTCAACGTCAAGAATGTGCACTCAAGATCCCACTGAGGGCGAGGTGCTAACATATGACAGAGTGATTATTTAAAATTGAAAACTAGTAGGCGGATAACCAGCCATGATAATTTCCACGCTACCACTTGAACAGTGGGGGGAAAACATTACAATACCAAAACTAATTCATCCGCTGCGGCGGGCATCCACTGAAGAGTGGGAATTCACCACGTGAGAGTGGGTACAATGATATAACAAGTTCTTTCTCCACACTGGCGGTAAACCATCCAGGGGTAATTAATAAGAAATAAAACAAGTAGTTGTAGCAATAACATGGGTTGGTTTAGTACTACTAAATCACAACCTTACAATTCAAATGACTGCAAAAACAAGTATTACAATGATAGAGAAATAAGACTAGAAGAGAAGAATGAATTCTTTGATGTTCCTTTTCCTTTCCAATGATAGAATTATGACCAAAACAGAAAATATATGAATCTGATATAAAAACAGAGTTCTGGAATTCTTAATCAGTAACTATGAAAACCAATGAAATATTCATAACTCACTCAATTCACCTCCAAATCAAATGCCGTCTCTTGCTGTGTTCTTTTAGAAGGTAGGCGAACATATTCTGATCATCTAACAGCAACAAAACTGCACATATATTTCTGGCACGAATTCCAAAGCCTCCAAGAATGGTACGGCCCTCCTTGAGGGGCGATTTTGACATTAAAAAACAGCAATTTAAAATTAAAATCTGATACTCTCCAAAGATGGTCGCCTTGGGTGTAGGAATGGTTTGGAAAAGTACCCACAAGCAAATTAAATTCACTCCAAAAACTGTATGCAAAAACCACCTTCAGCTGTGACTGTATCAAAAACTTCAAAACTGGAAAATTCATCAAAAATCTTCATCTGTTGAGCTCAATCTGCTAGTCTGATTTGAGAAGCAGCAAATATCCAACTAGGTGTTGTATTTCAAACACGAAATTGGTGAGAGGCTAGGAGGTAAGCTTTCCTCGAAGCAAAATATCAATTGTCATTTCGACAGCATAACTTTAGCATAAATTCATGGATGAAAAGCTGAAGCAAAAACCTTCATTAAATAGAAGCTCACAAAACTCCTCAAATTCCTGAGGAAGCATACCAAAAGACACAGGAGTCTTTTCAAATTTCCAAAAAATAATTAATTCCTTAAGATGGCATCCCTTTTTGCATAATATGAACTTCTCTTTAATTTAAAATTATTTCTTTTAAAAATGGCGTCCACTTTTACCAAGGCAAAAGGCAATAATTAAAATATATTTAATTCTTCATGAAGGCATCCCCCTTCCAAGTCCCTCTTTTAGACACAACTTAAAGTTGTTCTCCTAGGCCAAGGGGTCAACTGCAAATTATAACATTAATGCCTTAATTCTCCAAAATTAAACCATTAGAAGCCAAACTTGAATTGCATTAGATGCTCCAACTGAAAATGAAGACCTTGAAGAATGATAACTGCATACTGCCAAAATTAGAATTTACTATAAATAGTAAACTCCCTGAAAAACCACAGAACCTCAGAACTAGAAACCCTAATTTTACCTCACACACGCCTATAGGCTTCCGGAATAGGCTGATGAGTGTCAGAACAGATCACTAATGAGAAGGGGACATTACAACTCATCATTGATGGCTACCATAGATGGCTAAGTTTCAACTGTGGGTGATGAAGATTGTGTCAAGCTCAACTCCACGGAGAACTCGCAAATCCGAATCTTTGACTCTTGAAGGGCCATTTGAGTGCTATTCAAGGAGTCCATAGTGACCTCAAGCTTATGAGTGAGCTTATCAACTTCCTCTTTTTTCCCCTAAAGTGCATCATAATAAATCCCATCAAGGATGATAAGACGATCTCTATTTGCAAGTAGGTGAAGGTAATTAGATTTCATTACCCCAAAAGCTTCTCTAAATGCCTGAACATTTGCAAGGGAAAGTTCTACATCCAGGTCCTTATGTGTTACTGGGGCCCTCCAACAACACATTGCCATCAACTTCTGTGTATTATCAAAATGTTTTAAGGCTGCAATAATCATATCCTCATTTACCTTCAATTGCTTTGCCAAGTGATGGGACCCCTGAGACATATCATCACCACACAAATTTTCTGGTTTATTATCAGCCGCTTGCTTCCCAACATTAACTTCCTCTATGTTAGGTGCTAACACACCCAGATCATCATGAGCATCAGCACTAAGATAAGATATTGAATCATTATCATCGGCTGATTGGAAAACCTCATGATGTATGGTATCACTATACCTGTCATGTGCACTGGTGTTATCCACCTCATCCTTCTTTCCAGCTGCTAAATGAGGCTCCAACAACTCTGGCTGCTTTGACAAAGTTTTTAAATTCTTCTACTACCCTTGGAAGACTTGCAAAAACTCTGCCATGAGTTCTTGATTTGTCTTCATTTTCCAAGCCAATGATCAACTGCAACCGAAATGGCTAGGTGCTAGTGACCACTGTTACCCTCAAGCTGGTAGGATGCATAGCTTTGATACCATTGTAAAATCCCCTATTGGATTGAGCGATAATTTTTACGAATTTCCCAGTTTGACACATGTAGACATTTTGTCAAATGGTTGTCATGCACATAGATTGGTATCCAATTTCAAGCCAATGACACAATGCAAGTATATCCGCCATTTAATATCCACGGTTCAGTACCAAATAAGAATACCACACAAGTATAACTATTGATAGAACTACAATGGAGCAAATACATTACACGAAATTCAATGAAAGATGATTACAACATACTAATCTGCTTAAAATTATCAGACCTGGAATCAGTTCAGCAACCTTACACATTCAATGCAAAATATTATTTGAGCACCCTTTTCCTGGATAGAGAGTTTCCTTCAATTTATAATGATTGGCTTGACAATGCAAGCATGTTCTCAATCAATATCAACTTATTTGGCCAATATTTTTAAATTCTAGACTTCAGGTGAAATGAGTACACAAATACCATATATGCTTTCTCAGTCCAAAAATCATTGTAAATATTGTAGCATTTCATTGAGCACATATGATGCATTGGACATAGAGTGCAAGAAAATAATAATGCAGATATTTTTGGACCTTAAATGTTGTAATGTCCCCATTTTAGCCATACGCTCTTCGATGATTGATAGCCTATTTCCAGAAGTTTGTAGGCTTTTCAAAGGTAAAATTAGGGTTTCCTATTTTATAGGAGGTTTTTGATGCATTTTTGAAGGTTTGCATGTATGAGTTTCTATTGCATGTCTGGTGGAGTTTTCTGGGTTTTTGGAGAGCTTTGGAATGGTGTAACATGCATCTCCATCAGACAACCTTTCTCGGAACTTGCTATTTTTAGCCTACACATTGGAGTTCTAAGATTTGGATTGTGGATTCTTTCTGGGATTTCAAAGAGCTTCTCAGTGATATAACATGCAAAGGCTTTGGGCAACTTTTCAGAATTTACTATTTTTAGTAAGTTCTTTTTTTGGCAGTGCCACCTTGAGCAGTAGTATTAGCAATCAACTCAGTTTCCATTTCGGGTAGTGCAGTTTGGAGCATAATTGACTTTCAACATTTTGAGGCTCATTTTGGTAAAATGATTTGTTTAAGTCATTTAATATTTTAAATTCATTTTGAGCCCCATGGCCTAGATTAATGACTTAGTGTTGTTTTAAAAGGGGGCCTTTGAGGGTGGATGCCTCGTTGAGAGATTATTTAATATTTCAAAAGTTTAACATTATTCCTTGAGCCTTGGATGCCTAGAATAAAGGAGAAATAAGAATGTTTTAAAAAATTTTAAAAAAATATTGCATAAGAGACTTGGGCGTCCCTTTTGGAGGGAAAAGGTGGAAGTTGAGGAGTCACTCCAAGTTCTTTATAAATAGGTCTTTATTCATTCATTGAGTATCTATTGTCTACTACATTGAATTGCTGCCAGAATGGCTTCAAGTTTATGGCTTTGAGGAATGCATACCTCCTAGCAAATTTCAAGAATTAAGTTTCGTGTTTGAGAGATAACACCTAGCTGAATACGAGGCTGCTTCTTCAATTCAGAGTTGCAGATTGAGCTTCAAAATTGAAGGTTTTGATGATATTTTCAGTTTTGCATTTGCTGGTTTATATATGGTTGTAGATGATTTTTATTCGTAACTTCTAGATGGAATTTTTGTTGGTTATGGGTAGTTGGTTATGGGTAGTTGCTCTTTGCCTTTCTATGTCTTAGGCGCCACCAATTGCAAAGTTACAAATTTTTATATGGAGAGCTCATTTTTCTAGAGAAGTCGCCCTTCTCCATGTGGCATTCCTCCTAGTTGCGACACATTGGAATGTGTGCTGCTCTCTTTGGGCTTTGTTGTTTTGCCATCATCTTGTCTTTGGGCGCCTATCTCTCTTGTTTCATGATCAATCAGTTTGGGAAGGATTAGAGTTATTTTGGTGAAGAAATGAGCATTATAGGGTGATCATAGTTGCTGGTCTTGTATATCAGACCTGGTTATTTCCATTTCATGCTATATTTCTTGGTCTTCTATTCGCATTTTGTAAAGAGATATACTTTTGACATTGCAGAAGTTTGGAGCTGATTACTATTGCATATTCATTGTAATTAACACTTGTACTTGCAGATAATTTGCATTGTAAGGCTGAAATAGTAGTACTATTCAGTCAATTATATTTATGCAATTACTTTATGTTTAAATTGCAAACACTATAACCCCTGAATGGTTTATTGCCAATGAGGAAGAATTAACATTGTATCTTTCATATTTTACCCACTGTTTAAGTGGTGAATCCCCATTGCTAAGTGGATGCGTACTATTAGCAGATGAATTGTATTTCATTGTAATTATCTTTCCCTCCACTGAACAAGTGGTAGCATGGAATCTTGATAGTCGGTTCTCCACCTGCTTCAATTCAGTATTGTTCTTCATTCCAGTTTGGTTGCTAACGACCCCTTCCCATATGCTATCACCTCACCTTTCAAAGGATCTTGGTGAACATTCTTGGCAAAGGTTACTTCAGTTGTTCATGATTTTGGGCTAATCCTTAATGGGTGCTTGTTGTTGGTGAAAATTCAAAGAAAAAATTAAGGGGCATATTTCAAAATATTACATTTAAGAGATTTCACTAGTTATAATCAGTTCAACAAAATATGTTATAATCAAATGACAATAATATAAGTCTGAACATCATTACATATGACAGTAATTTTATTTGGTTCACTCACAGATTTGCATTCTATTGTATATATTTCTGATAGTTACAAAGGTACCTAGCATATAATCGCTCCATGTGAAAATGATTGGCATTAGCAATCAAAAAAACTCAAAACAAATATCTGCAAATAATCGCCCAAACAAATATAATCAACCCAGCAATATATTTGAATAATCCGCCATATACACATTTGTGTGTAAATTTCATTGTAACCCCACTGAAGAATCTAAGTGATTCTTCAAAGACCATCTAGGGTAGGTGGTTTCACTGCCGAAAATGGTTTTCCCAAGCATCCATCCTGAGACAAATTTGAGAAACTCTCAAATTAATGTTGAGAAGAAAATAACAATCATCCACACCATTCCCAAGAACCAAAGCTCTTTATAATATTATTTGATGGTTTTGAGCAGTTAGCACATTGACTTTAATTAATATTGATTTCCTAAAGTTGCTTTTATCAATTATTTAATTATTACCCTTTAATTATTTTTAGGTAATAATAATAATAATTATTTAATTCTTTCACCATCAAAAATGGGATATTACATATTAAATATATTATGTAGATGATTCTGAGATTATGACAACTCCTATCACTGGCGCCTCTCCTCATGGCAGATCTATGACAAATAAAAACATAGCTATATAGAATCTGAAAGTCCACGACCACTTGACGCTACGTTTAGTATTCACAAAGTGGTGGCTGCAATATTTGTCTTCAGCACAGGATGAGTGGTGATATAAGATGGGTCCACATGTGATTACACAAAACTACATACAAGAAGCACTAATGCTCATGGATGAAGTGAATTCAATTCAATTATTACCTTCATTCAGCATCTGTCAATTGAAATGGCACTAGATGGAATAATTTTATCCAATAGAAATCTGCCTTTGGACTATACATCAAAATGAATTAAGCCATATTATATCCTAACAGCTGGCATAACAGAACCATGACACCCAATTATACAATAAATTCCATTAATGGCAGATTTATAGATAACTTTCCATTAGTTCATGTTACAGTCTTCTTCATTTGCATAATTTAGGAAGGACAAAGCATATATGAAAGAAAAGTTCATAGGGGCTTTTATTTAATTCTAATGGTGAGCTAATTACTATAGAAAAATCAACACTTCCTTCATGAGTATACTTGTATTTCTTATGAAGTTTTGACCGGAGGAGAAACACTTAAATCAAGCTTTGCTTGGCTTTTGCATAACAATAGAGCATTCTTAATCAGCCAGAGATCCAGCAAAAGACATGCCTAAAAACATATATGCATTTTGACTCTAGAATAACAAGCACTACATTTCACAAGGAAGAACCAATCACTGATGTTAACAGACAATAAGGAATTCAATGAAATAGTTCAACTCGGAACTCAACCAATAAACTTTGTATATAGGGTGTAGACTCTTACCCACCTCATTTCTAGAGTAGTTAGATTTGCTTCCCTTGAAACATGTGCTCAAAACAGTGCTGATTTTCTGTTTGAAAACAAGGCATTTTCTACTTGAAACATCCTTGTACTTCTTGCTAGATTGTGCAAAACGCCTTAGATAATTTAGTTTACTTGCATGGATTCTTGGAATCTTGTATTTTCCTGCATTTGAACATCTGGCATACTTCACAAATAATCGCACCTGCAATGAGTTAACAACAAATTAATGACCAGTTTTTATTAAGCACACCAATAAAACTGACATTGTGTGTTCATCTTACTAGGAAGAAGATCAAAGTAAGAGTTGTAACTTGTTCACTTGAGATAGTAATCTGATACAGAAAGTAAACACATAAGTTTTGAAGGGATCAAAGATCCTTAAGAATGAATTCAAAACTTTAATCCAAATGTAACATTTTTAAAGTAATTATTATTTAGTAATGGTCGATTAGCTATTAGTCATAGGATTTAATAAAGTTGTTCCAATTTTAGGATATACTTTATGTTTTATTTCATTTTTAGTATGTTACTTTATTTATCCCACATTGACAATGTGGTTCGTAGTCCACTATAATCCTATAAAAGAAATTTTTTGCTTCTTATTTAATCAATGAACATCTTGGTAATCTTTATGTGCTTGATTTCCATAATATGGTATCAAAGCTCAAATAGAACCATGAAGACGATACAAATATGAAGACCTAGAGACTATAAGAGCATGAAGACCTAGGGACTGCTACTAGTAGAGATGCATTGAGGAATTGCCAATGTAGCACAATAAAGAGCCAAAAGGATTCGTACAAAATTGAAGATCATGCAATTTTTGGAGGTCAAATGGGCACATAGTTTTTAAAATCACAACTAAGGTTTTATGAAAATCAGGAATTTTCTTGTGTGAAATTTGCATTAGGGTTTCTACAATTTTTTGAGCCTCCCAATAACAAATTTCATGCCTTTTCCAGACAAAATCGCAACCTCTTTTTGCACAAAATCATGGCTCTTTTCTGCATGAAATAGTGGAATTTTTTGCTGTAAATTGCATAATGTTTAACCAAAAATTCATGTGGGGATTTTTTCATCCAAAATCACACCTAGTTCCACATGAAAATCACTAGTTTTTTGCAAGAATCTATGTGATCATGATTAGAGAACAGAAAATCACAATTCTACATCCAAATTTTGTCTTTTGTTGGTTACACAAATATTTTGCAGTTGTGTCAAGAGGCATTTATTTTTGTCCTACTTCGAGACTAAAGGTTGAGGGAGGGAAGGACAATACAAATTGCCTCATTACTTGTGTTACATAGGGACATGTCCCCACTTTAGGGGATGACATGAAACAGTCAAGGATGCTTGGCCAACCCTAGGTTGGACGAGGATATCTCAATCATCCCTTGACCATCTTGAGAATGACCAAGTGTCCCTACAACGAAGCAATTTTTTATAATGTTTTTAAAAAAAATATTTGTAACATGTAATGTCCACCCCAATTTTATTCCAAAACTTCACCTGTTAGTGTTAGCCAAATAATAATGACAAACAATTGAGTAAAGAAACCTTCCACTTTTTGATCACCCAAATCCCGATGTGGGCAAGGTGAGAGCATATGGTGGTAAGGTGAACATTGTATTAATTGAAAATCATCCACTTATTCAGTGGGGTGAGTGATAATCAAAACCAACTGAAAGAAAATACCTTCCACTTTTTGATCATCCAGATCCCGATGTAGGCAAGGTGAGAGCATACAGTGGTAAGGCTTACGAAATTGAGTTTATAAGTAAACCACTTCTTCAATGAGGTATGTAAATCTAAGCACATGAAATGAAACCATCTGCTATTCAATGGGAATTGCAACAAAGCAAGAAAGCACTTGGCAGCAAGCCAACCAAGCCAAAGCAAGATCCTTCGCTTATTCAATGGGCATTACAAGAAAGTAAAGAAAGCTCAACCGTTTATTCAACAAGAGCACCACTTATTCAGTGGGGTAAGTAGCAAAAAAGTACAAGAGGAAAATCACCAATGGTACTACCAAAGGTGTTACAAAAAAGCTCATTATAAAATGTTTCCAAAATATCATAAGCTACTGTTACACTATGAAAATGATGATAACTAGAAGCACAACTCCTCAAAATGATACCCCAACATGAATATAAGTACTCCCCGGCAAAATATAACAATTATACCTCAAAGAAAGACCCCTAAAGGATTGTAGGAGGTCTGATATGCTGCTGCTACAGGTTTGATATGGATTTCTCAGGTCTGATATGGAATCAACAGCAGTCTGGAATGCCAACCAGCAACTCCCCAAAGATCACAACTTCACTCAATTGCCATGGAACTCTTCACCAATGCTTGCAATGCAAAGGTCAAGTCTAGGCACCTCCCAAACAGCAGGGTCAAAAGGCAGATTTCAGTCACCAAAGCCAAAGTACTAAGCCCTCAAAGAGGTACGGCCAGCATAGGGGTCAATTTCTTCCTAAGAAATTAGTGTCTCCATCAAAAATTCTGCGTTCTTGCACAAGGGGACACCTCAACCTACCAATCAAGAATAAACAATACCCACAAAAAGATCTCCAAACCATAAATCAACATGTGCAAGGTATATGGTACGACCTAGGGTAGGAAAGAGCCACCAACAAACAAAGAACACCAAGAAAATCACTCCAAATGCTCCAAAAACACTGCAATCAACACTTCACACCAAAATACATATCTAGAAAACATCATAGCAATCCAAAACTGAAAATGAAATGAAAGCCATCACCAAATGAACTCAATGGAGACCCCTGCAATGGAGCCACACCAACGCCAAGCTAGGGAGTGTCTTGCAACTCTGAAACTTGAGTCAACCTTGAGGGTTTTCGTCCTCAAAGCCCAAGGATTCTCACACCAATTCGGCAACACTTCGTTATCATAAAATTGCATGTCCAAATGAGAGCATAGAGGGGGGTATAAATAGGAATTAGGGCTCCAAATTTCAAATTGTTGTTCCCTCCAAATGGGACACTCACCCTAGAGGAATTTTTTTTTTTTTAAATTTTCAATAAAGCTCCCAACTTGGGCGTCCAACTTCATGCCGCCCTTTTTGAAACAACTTAAGTTACCAATGCTAAGCGTGGGGTCCAAAAGTGACTTTATAACTTAAGTTATTATTTGTTGTTGTTTGGTTGTCATTGATGTCAAAAGTTCTATAAAGTGTGTTGCAGTTTGGCTATCTGGTTGCCAGAGTCTCTCAGAAATGCTTCATATTTCTCTACTGATGATGTTTTGCTCCTATGGTTTGGAGGATAGCCTTATGATGTGTCAAAGCATTAAGTTTCAAATCATTCAGTTATCGGAAAGGTGTTTTTGAGAATGACAGATTGAAAACTATATTGATTCTATGGGGTTGTTTTCAAAGGTGTAAAGGCTGTCTTTGCATATCTCCACATTTCAAGATATGGTTGTGTGGTCCAAAGGTTAAGTTCTTTGAGATGTGAAGGTGTTATATGTTACACCCCGATTGTATAGTTACTACTACATAGGAAGTGCATTGCAATGTTCAAATCTTTTAAATGAATAAAACATAATGTTCTTGTTATCAATTGAATGTGTCCTATTTAAAATGATTGTCTCATTTGTCTGATGCTTATATTGATGTAATTCTTGAATAAATGTAGCATATAAGTTATGGAAGAATGATATTCTAACTTTTTATGATGTTTTATGTGTACTACCTTGTTTTGAGCATATGACTTCCGTTGTCGTGTCATTATGTGTAGGAAACAGGTTCGTTCCTCTAGGTAGAGGAGATATCACTTGGGGAGGAGCTTAGTCGAGTAAACAGTAACGAGTACCAATTGAGCATACACACACATACTATAGACTGAGTAAGCTAAGTCAGTTTGTTGAGTTAAGGGTAAGTCATCCATAGGCTTGTTTATTGGCATTAGGAGTCTTGTCTTCTTCCGAATGCATGAATAAGTGATGCTTGCTAGTGTAATTATATGTGGAATAACGCTACTGGTTAGGAGGTGGGCATGTATATATGTATATATTTATATACACGTATCCGTAAGTATATTCATGTCGGTACAAACATATGAGAGCAAATTGATATGCCCGTACGTGTGCATCAATATAAATACACTTATGAATGCGTATATATAGAGGAAAGTATACAAGCAAATATACATGAATACATACCCACAACCAACCTGTTATATACGTGAATATGTATGAATATTATGTTGACATTCCCTCGAAATTTACATATACATAGGTACATATAATGAAAGTATGTTGTCTGGCTCGTAGTATATGTATTTTGCAATTAAATATGTATATATGTATATATATATATATATGTATATATATATGTATGTATATAAGTTTATTTAAATTATTAAATTTAAATATATATACATAAATATATAATTATGTAAAGTAAACTATATGATATATATATTCAATATAATAAATTGAATATATAATACTTTTTGCAATGAAGTATTGGAAATCGATAAAGTTTCAAATGGCACTTTATTTGAATAATATAAAGTATAAAGTGGAAATCAAAATTTGGAAAAGAGAGATATTATTTTGCCAAGGATAAATGTTTCCTTGAAACTATAGAAATCGATTTACTTCATGAATTAAAATATTATGTTTTTTTAAATGAATCGAAAGACCTTGGAAAATCACGCCATGCTTATAATATTTCATTTCAAACTATATGGAAACTATAGGGAAAGAAAATAAAAAGGAAATGAAGATTTTCCCGTGAAAAATGAAACGTGCCTGTAGAAGCGCACAACAAAGACCAGCAATGAAGAGTTGCTTGAATGGTGTCGACTGTAGCCTGAGAAGTAGGAAGTGTGGACGCCATGGAACAAGGGACTTTTTCTCTACATTTATCATCATTTATCTTTACCTATTGAATCGTGCCATTTCCTGTAGGTGTCACATTTCGGGATTTTATCATGTGCAAGTTGAATCATTCATCATCTGCTGTCACAAAAATGAGGTCGAATCTTCTCTAAGGGCACCACATTTCAAGATTGAATCATTCAAAAACCCTGATGGTAGCTTGGATGCCTTTAAAAGTGGGAATTGGTTGAAGCTGGAAGCCTATATAAGAGCCACTCAACTCATTCTATTGCACATGAATTTGGAAATCGAGTTTGCTCTTTATCTAGAGATTTCTATGTATTTTCTGAGTGTTCATCATTAGCTGTGAGTGAATTCTATTTCTGCTGTGAGAGCATTCATCAAATTCTGAAAGTTTAATTTGCATTGATAGTGATTCATTCCTGTGATTCACCATTTTTGAGAGTAATAGTAAGGGGCTGAGATTATCTTCAGCTGTGTTAAGAGTTCAATATCAAAAACAGAGGTGGTTGGAAGTCTTTTGGCTGGAGGCTAAAAGTGTAGCATTCTCACACTAGTTCAGTATCTGTGGAAAGCAATTACCAGGCATGCTAATCTTCTTCACACTCTTGAACCCTATTCTAAATACAATTCTGCTATTCTTCTTTTATATTTTAGAAGAGTTCCCAAATCAAGGTCTGATTTCATATCATCTGATTGTAAAAGGATAGGAAGTGTTGGTTGTTCTATTCACTATACTTTGGAACGAATTTATGAAAGAATAAAATGATGCATAGTTTAAGAATTGTTGTTAGTTCTTCAAACAAGGGGTAATGTGTGATATAGGAAGGGTATTGCGTGTTTACTACTATTAGCTCTTGCTTGCATTAGTGAACAATTTACACTAGGTACATAGTTGCAATAAGGAATAAGTTGCTTTACTTGCTATGAACTCCATATAAGGAGTATATGATTTCATATAACTATTAAATACTGGGGAAAGAATTGAGGGGGTTGAATAAGATACCAATCACAACGAGTTTGTAGATTAACCTAGTCAAGTTAATGAAGCTCCTAGGATGAAGATGTCCAGTATAAGGGAGATAGTTGTGAGTACTTGTTAAGCTATCCTCCTTTCTAGTAATTAGCTTGATGTAGGACGTCTAGGGTACAGACTAACCTGAATAGACCAACCTACACGCAGAGTAAGGAAGCCTCAAGTCAAATTGACCCTGGCTAGTGCATGTGATAGATGACCTACGTTCTTTATTGAATGTAAACATTTTGGCCAAAGTAGTGTTAGGAACAACTTACACTTAGTTGTGCTACTACATTGTCAATTCACCATGATCCCGAAATACATACTAGTTCAAGAGTTGCCGTATGCACAAAACCTAGATATGTAGGAGCACAACACTATGCCTAGTTGGTAATCGTTAAAGGTTACCCCACCAATCTCTTCTTCAAAGGGAGGGCCGTTCATTGTAAAATGATCGTGCGGGGGACCTGTTGTGACCTTTTTCACACATCACCCCATCGCAGATGGGGACCCCCTAATTTTGCTTCATTGGGGTCTTTTGGTCTGGTTTGTCTCTCTCTGGTCTGTTCTTCCTGTCTAGTAGTGTACTTACTATTTGACCTAGGTTTGAATTTTGGCTAAGTCTAGAGCAGTTTCTAGATGAATTAGGGTTTACAATCTTCAGACTGCTTTGAGGTCAAATTGGGTTAGTTAGTCAATTTCTGAGCTTAGCACTGTTGTTAAAACGCTTCAGGTGGACCCCCTCTAAATTTTCACTAAATTATGCCAACTTTCTATTTTAGTAAGTGTCAATTTAGGGTTTGTTTCCTCAAGATTCTCACATTCTGACAACTACACTACATTCTGAACACGTTGAACTCATCACTGGCAGAATTTGAGCAGAAACGGACGACTTGCTATTTTTAGCAGTTCAGCTTCCAGAGCAAATTTCAGGGTTTGCACATTGAATTTTCAAATGCATGTATGAAGATTCTTTGTGGGTTTTTCGAGACCTTCGCAGTGATATGACATGCAAGACAGGACGACGACTTTCAGCGCTTAGCCTTCAGAGGCAGATATTAGGGTTTGCATGTTGGTTTTCTCAACGCATGTTGGCATATTCTTTCTGGGTTTTCCGAGAGCTTCGCAACGGTGTAACATGCAAGCGAAACTGGTCGCTTTTCAGAAACTTTCTATTTTTAGCCAGTGCTTGCATGTTGATGATTTTTCTGGGTTTTTCTGGGTTTTTAAAGATCTCTCGGATAGTTTGACATGCAAAATCATCTGGCAATCGATTGGTCACCTTTTCAGCCACTTTCTATTTTTAGCAGGTACCACTCTGGCAGCTGCCCGACACTTCAAAATCACGAACATTGTAACATGCATCCGAAATGGAATTGAACAGAGCTCATTCGAGGCACATGCAACATGAATTAGGGTTTCGAGCTTTGGGACCCAAAGTGAGGGGTCGAACGACAAAATTTCCAAAACTGAAGTATCCCACCATAATCAGCATCTTCCGAGGAGTCTACTGGCAAAATTTGGAGGCAATCGGAGCACTTACTATTTTTGGTAAGGCGTTCCCGACACAGGCTATAAATAGAAAGTCGACTTCGGGCGTCAGTACAAGCAGGCAAGTTTACCAATGATGAGCACCCTATTCAAATTTCAACTCGAACAGAGCTAAGGAAGTCTCAAAAAATCAAGCAACTGCTATAAATAGTAAGCCACTCCAAAAACATGACAAAAATAGCAGGTCATCACGAAGTCTCAATATGAACAAGTCAAGCATGTGATGAGGACCCCTTGGCGCAAATTTTGAGACAAATGGAGTTGCAAAGGATGGAAAATCAGACACTATTTTTAGCAGGCTGGAATGGAGGAATTAGGGTTTCCCAAATTCAAGGATGGAACACGAAAGTCGGGCAGATACGACATCTAGCCACGATCATCACATCTCTGGCATTCAGCACGTGAAATTTGAAGACATTCTGAACAATTGCTATTTTTAGTAAATGGCTAAAAATAGCAGGTGTAGGGCGCGACAGCTCAATCACATCCCCAAATTTGAAACTAGGCAAAATCAGGCCTTTCAAGGGTCAAAAGTCAATTCAAAGCACAAAATTTGAAGAACTTTCTAAAAATAGAAAGTTAGGGCAAGTTAAGGTTAGCAGGAGAAAATCACTCTAAATTTTGCAAAAGGCCCGAAATCCACCAAGTTTGAAAATTTTTCAAGTCTAGCATCAAAATTCACCTTAAAAGGCTAAAGACAGATGAAAATTCTACCAAGGCAAAAATGAAGACTCACAGGTCAAAGTGTTACAAATCTGAAGTTGACCCCTCCACAGGCGCCCAAGGACTTGGAAGATAGGATTTTTATCAAATGTTCAAAATTTGATGCTCATGGTATGAAATGCGCCCAAGCTTGAGGGAGTAAATTGAGGAAATTTTCTAAGCGTTCAAATTTGAAAGTCCACATGCCATTTGCGCCCAAGGAAGTTGGAGTTGGAAAATTTGCTAAGTGTTTAAAATTGATAGCACAGGGTCTAAAATGCGCCCCTACTTCAAGGATGAGCTAAAAATATTCTAAGTACTGCAAATTGAAACCTCACACCTCCAAATGCGCCCCTCATGGAAATATCAACTGGAGAAATCTTCTAAGGCATTGAAATTAAAAGCTCAAGCTATGATTTGCGCCCAAGTTAGATGAATGAAGGAAAATGTTCTAAGTGTCAGAAACTTGAGGCTACCACTCCCATTTGCGCCCAAGGTCATGGCAAGAAGGTGAACTATTGTTAAGTGTTGAAATTAAAAGCTTGACCCATGATATACGCCTGGATTCTTCTAAGTACAAAAATTTGAAATAGCCCCTCTGATTTGCGCCCTTGCTAGGAGATGAGACTCTTAAAATATTCTAAGTGTCGAAAGTGAAAGCATGACCTCCTATTTGCACCTGGAAGAAGAAGTTGAAGCTTAAAATTTTCCTAAGGCACCAAAATGAAAGTAGACACCCCTTTATGTGCCCTACTTCAAGGAGGA
>VDFB02324850.1:71279-90707 GCA_007258455.2 Sequoia sempervirens
TAAAATTTATATTTAAATAATAATTATTTAATTCTTTCTTATAATTATATTACAATCAGTTCATTTTATTTAATATAAAAAATAAAAAAAAATTAATTAATATAATATAGTAAATTTATATTATATTATACATAATAATACGTAACATAATAATTAGATAAATTTTATATTTATATAATAATTATCATTTTTTTCTTCTAATTATATTATACTATCCTTTGATTTTATTTAAATTTTGTTTCATATTTATAATATCTTTCTAATGTTTAAAATTTTAATATATAATTATTTTTTATATAATATAATTAAGATAAGATTAATAATTATTAATACTAATGTTTAAATGAAAGTAACTATTGTACAATTTACATTATAATGATTAATATATTATTTATGTAATTTAATAAAAATTAACATTAATGTAACATTTTTAAATGATTATGTTAATACTATAATTAACAAAACTAACATTTAATTTTTTTCACATTAATAAAACTTACATTTATTTTTATTAAATCTATAATACTATAAAAGGAAAGTACTAACCACTATGTGACACTTGTTTAGTGAAGTGTTATAAGTAATCACAAAAAAATTGAATAGATGTAGATCTTTTGTTCTTTTTTGAGTGGAAAATATTTATGATAAGCACAAACTAAGGAATTGGTTTAATATGTTCTACAAATTCAATATATATGTGTGCTTCTAAAGAATATTTTTAAAAATTATGTATTATCAAATGTTCAATAAATTTGCCCAGTTATTGCCAGTCCCCAGTTTTTAAAATTTTCATTGAGTAATTACCGAGTGTGAGTTTTTCAACTATGACAAACAAATAAAGATGTTTGTGCATTTTCTTTCTTATGGCCTAATATGATTGTAGAGTTAATTGTTAAGTATGGCTGGTAATTTCATCAATATTGTTATATACATATCTTGAATGATCAAGCACTTAAAAAATCTTAAAAAAGAAATTCCATTGCGATATTTTTTTATAAATTTAATGTGATTTTACTCTGCCTTTACCTCCATCTATTTATCTGTTATCTGTTTCCATTCTTTTATTTTCCGCTGCACTTCATGCACCTGAGCTGTTACTTAGTGAGTGGGCTAAGGCTTATCTCATAAGCCATGCCCAGTTCAATTTGAAAAAATAAAATGGGAAAGAAAAATCCTATGTCTAACCTAAATTTCGTTGCAACAATTTTGAATTTTCATCTTTTGTTTGAAACAAAATATTTTGACTTTCTTTACCCTCGCACTCTGAGTAGCATTTAAAACTGTAAGTGCCACCTGGAAGACTTTTATCGGGCAAAATATCAAAAGTTTAATATTGATCAGCCAGCTAGCACATGAATATACATGATGCATCTACTGTTTGCTTGGGCTGAGCTTGGACCATCATCTTGCTGACTGTTCAATAATTATCAATTATCAATTAACTGAACTGCTGTCAATTTGCATGTTGTCCAAAATGCCAAGAAACTTTTTCCAAAACTGCATTAGTTGCCAGAAAATCTCTTCTCAATCTTGAGCCATAATCATGCATGTTCTGTACCCATACAAAAGCATGTGAGAAACTAAGAAAGCATGAAAAAAATTTCGATCTAGTTATGAAACTTGGAAGATAGACACATGCAATAAGTGATGAACATCATCCACCACTCCTGATAGAAGAATTGCCAATAGAAAAGAATATTACCTGCAAATATTCATTGGCAGTGCGAAGATAAGCATGTCTTTCACATTCATCATTAAGTTGGCTGACAAAATCTGGAGGCTCTGCAACATGTTTAACATGAGATCAATTGTCATGAAGGCAAGCAATATAGGCGCATGTCTCCATACTTATTTGTTACATGCCATGATTTATGGTCTTGCCGATATTATATTAACAAAAAAGTTCTTATACATAAATATAATTCCTAATTAACAGTTCACAAGCGCATGTCTCCATACTTATTTGTTACATGCCATGATTTATGGTCTTGTCGATATTATATTAACAAAAAAGTTCTTATACATAAATATAATTTCTAATTAACAGTTCACTCAGAAAATGACCTAGATCAATTGTCAGGAAGGCAAGCAATATAGGCGCATGTCTCCATACTTATTTGTTACATGCCATGTCATGCCTCCAAAATAGCGCACCAAAAAAAAAAAAAAAAACTAAGCATTGAAATGTAAATAAATAAATAAAATTAATGACAAAATACATATTAAAAATATGAACACAAATATTAATAATTTACTAATATTATAATTATAATTACCGTAATATAATATTATAAATAAAAATAAATATATATATTAAAACTAATGTATGTACAAATAAATATTAAATAAGAAAACATATATTAATAGTAAACATAAAACAAAACAGATTAAAGGCCGACCTTTATGAAATTGTCAAAGGATACAAGTTAATATATATTATAAATTAATTAATTAATGAACAGCCATTAATAATGAATACATTTCAAAAGGCAGGAAAGTGGCAAAGGGTGCGATCATATTAAAAGGAAACTAGTTCGTGAAGGTGGCGCTAAAATAAGAAAGAGTGTTAACAAATAGACACCCCTCTTCAAGAAGTCATATCCCTTCATATGGCTGCTCCAATTGAGGATTTTACAAGGTATAAATCTAAGGAAAAGTTGGAGTCAAAAGGATGGGGAATTCCAAGGAATATTTTCTGAATTATCACTGAGAGAAAGAGCAGAAAAAAAGAAGAGATAGAAGGTAGGATATGGAAATAATCAGAAAAAGTAATATCTTCAGATATAAAAAAAAACAAGTATCATGAAGATCATGAACAAGAAAGAGGAAATAAACAAGGAGAGATAGAGCAGAGATATAATATGCAGATTTAAGGAGATATATACAGATCTAAAAGAGGCAGATGCAGATATAAAGAGATATAAGAGGAAGGATTTGTTTTTGATAAAAAGAGCAGATACCAAGAAGAAGTATATGTGAATAAGAAGAGGTCTCAATTAGAGATATATGAAGACAAAGATAAATCCATAAGGGAAGTAGGAAGTAAGTTGTATATGTATATAAGTTCATATAATGTGATGATTGAAAAAATGGAATCAATTATATATATATATACACAATAAGGATGCTTGCAGCAATTATTAGTCCTTATTAGTAATTATCAATTAAACTAATCTGTTTGTTTCTCTTTAAGCAATATCTTCTGAATATTGAGAACAGATCCATTGAAGAAGAAGAATATGCAGACCAGCAATCATCTACAAAGAAAATCAATAAAAAAAATAGAGGTCTGCCATCCTCCCAATTGGAATGATTGATAAGTTAGCTTGTGCACAGCAAACTGATTTCTTGAATCAGTGGTATGAAATCTGGTTCGGCAATAATTGGTCATGAAGGGATAAGGCAGGGTTGCATTAGGGAGAACTGCTAAGAGGGCACCCTGTTATAGGGAGAACTGCTAGAAGGGCACCCTATTGTGCAACCTCCCAACTATCCTTGAGTGAGTCAATTGTTGAAGAAAATGAAGAGGGTCTTCAATCATAAGGGGAGGGTACTTGGGGCTCCTCACCATGTCCTCCTCATTATGGTTGAGCCCACATAGTCCTTGGGACTTGTTATATTGTTATATATAATCTTTCTTAGACTTAGAATTAAATGTACTTCATATCATATTCATAATTCATCTAACATGGTTGCAGGTTTCTATGACCAGACTTACATCATTTCAATTTTGTGAAGGAAATTGTATCTTTACTATAATCTGTTATTGGTTTCATTTGCAATTGTGATTTCAAGACAAAATAGAGGGGATTCCCAAAAAGGGGACATTACATGCCATGATTTATAGTCTTGTTGATATTATATTAACAAAAAAGTTCTTATACATAAATATAATTCCTAGTTAACAGTTCACTCAGAAAATGACCCAAAACCAGGTTTGGTACATGCCCAGTCCAGGTCTCCTATGGATATCAACAGCATCCTGCAAATCAAACCTGGGGTTGTCTAGGTATACTGCATCTGTTACCCGTTTGCTCAGAATATGACTTGGAACCAGGTTCAGTACGTGCTTGGTCTGTGTCCCCTATTGATATAAACAAGGTCTTGCAAATCAGGCCCAGGTTCATCTGGGTATGCTGGTCCTTGATGGATATCAACAGGGTCTTGCAACTCAGACCTAGGTTTGTCTGGGTATGTTGCAGAGTGCACATGGGTGAGGTCTAATTTGCAGGACCCAGGGAAAACCTGAGCAGAACCTGGCGCATCCAAAATGTCTTTTCATTTTTTTTCTTTTCTTTTCTTTTTTGTCATGCCCTGAAATAGAACACCAAAGTATAAACATAACTTAGTGTTGAAATGCAAACAAATAAATGAAATAAATAACAAAATACATATTAAAAAATAATAATATATATAAATACAAATATTAACAAATTTAATATTATAAATATTTTTTTTGCCCCATGTAGAACATTTTGAAGAGACTTATGGAATACAGAGACTCAAAGTACAGTTCAAATTCTACAGATACGATAGAGAGATGAGATGGATGGTGGTGGCTTCCTCTTTCCTCTAGTTTGTTATTATTAGGAATCTCCTTGTTCTAACTTGGGAAGGATGGAGGTAGGAGGGCCATGTTAGTGATGTTGACATTTTGGAGGCAGCCCCAAGCTGTGCTTGGAAACCTTGGCAGTTACACTCTATACCAGTTCTTCTCTATGTTGTTGTTGGGAATTACCAGAGCATCCTCTTCACATTTGCTTAGGGATTTTCTGTATGTAGGTGGTAGTCACTAGAATGGAGGGCGACCATTCTTCTTTTGGATGTAAGTTTAGTGCTAATACTGAACCAGGATGGTCTGTATCAAATGTTTCCTTTATAAGCTACATACTTGTGAAATTATGTATGTATGGATTTTCTGATTATCCAGCCATAATATCCTTAAGGACAGGAGGTATTGTGTAGGTGACCTTCTCATTTTCTAGTTTTACCTTCTATGCTATAGGAGTGTGGGTTTCTTTAAGGAAGTCCCAGATTCCCCACTGCAAATGAATACCTCTTATTTCCTAATATTCCAAGGCATGTGGGAAGGCTTAGTATTCTTTCATGCTGGTTTGTTCTTTTGTGAGAAACTTTCTTCTTGGAATGATCCTTTACTTCAGATGGACGTTCCTGTGTGGGGGTTTTTGTTTTCTTGGGTGTTTGGGTTCTTATTCCAACTAGAATAAGGTAGTGTTTACCCTCTGGTTGGTTGTTGGGAGTTTTGGCTCATCTCTGGCTCTGACTGGCATGTTGGGGTTGCTTGGTGTTCTTTCCTGTTGGCCCTTCTCTTGATTTCCATCATGTTTGGGATCCCCTATTCCTCTTGGGGGTTGGGTGTTCTTGTTCATTCTGAGATTGGGAATATTCCTTTTGTGGTCTTTTGGCCTGTGGTTCCTTTTGTTGTTGTGTTCACTGTGGCCTTGTTCTCTTTGGATGACTTTCTGTTGTGGCCTTGTTTTCTCTGGCTGATTATCTTTGGACACTCTTTGTTGAGGATGCGGTATCTCCTCTTGCTCCCCAGTTGGCTAATGTTGGGATTTGTGGTCTTCTCTTGGGCTGAATTGCTTCTTGTTTGTATTCTGTTGGTTTAGATGTTTTGGCCCTTTTTGAAGGCTTTGAAGTGGGTGAGTGGATGAAAACTACATTTGCAGGATTTTTTTTCTATGGAAACCAGATGAGTTTTATATAGAGTGTTGTAGTGGTGGACTATAGTTATCTTTTGAGACTTTCTCATGTCCATGATTTATTTCAATTTATAATTACTTACTGAAAGATGCTCTGATTAACATATTGACTACTATTAGCTTTCTCTCTGTCCTATGGAGAGTGGACCTCTCTCCAAAACATTTCTTATTGAGGTGGGTAGTTCTCCTATGGAGGTGGAAGTGGAGGTGGAGGGTGTTGACGATTTCTAGTTGCAGTGGTCTTGCTACTTGTAGCATCCTCTCCAATAGAGGGGAGATCATTCCTTTAGAGGTGGTCATGGAGTTGGTTTCCTATTACCAGAGTTTTTTGAAGGAGTTGTTCATGGAGTTGTCCATGGATGATTTGGGCTCTTTATTTCTTATGTTTTGCCTGGGTGTTAACAGAGATTTATCTTTCTCATGTGGCTCTTTGTTGTCTTCCATGACTAGTTTGCTAATGCACAGCAGATGTATTTAGTTTCTTTGTATCTCTAAGGGGTTTTACAGTTCCCAGTTCACTAGGTTGTAAAGAGGTTTTTGGCCTAGCATTTTAATACAGTGTATGTATAGTAATATTTATCATTTTAGAGCTACTGTGGTGCTGTTGATGGTTTATGGTTTATTTTAATCGTAGCTTGCTTATCCTTGTACTGGGTTCCAGGTCCCATCAAAACCCGCTTCTACTTCTAATCAAAAACAATTTAATATTATAATTATAATTATAATAATATAATATTATAAATATTAATAAAACATAGATAAAAACTAATATATAAAATAAATATATTAAAATAGGAAAATATATATTGCAGCAGCGATTATTATGCTTCAGGGACAAGGCTGCGATCCCATGTTTAAAAGGCAGCAATCTGAAATGATAAGCCATATTATATGGCAGTGATGTATTAAGTCAGCAATTAATAACAAAAGGCAACAAATAGGATATCAAGGCAGCGCTCAGGTTTGAAACTCAAAGGGCAGCGACCTCATTTTAATAAAAGATATTTAAATTAAAAATTTGTTAACGCTCAGGCCAGCGATTAAGAAATAGTTGAGACTTTTCCAAAGAGGCAGTAATAACAAAGGGGTGTGACCCCCAAGAAAAGAATGGTATGAGATATATAAGGAAGATCAATTCATTTGGTGAGGCATGCATGGAAAAAGCTGAAAAAAGAACAGAAGATTGGAAACAAGGAATAAGGATAAATATATCTGCAATCAGAAAATGAAATGAATAAGTCTGATATGGAGAGATCAGCAACTGTAATTAAAACTGCATTCAGAGCAGTAGCAGTATGTAGTATGTATTTTACATATAATATGCTATATGTAGTAGCAGTATGTAGTATGCATTTTACGTATAATATGCTATATGTAGTAGCAGTATGATGCATTTTATGAACATCTTTTTGGCAAAATGAAAATGCCAAAAAGATGTTCATGGTGAAGTTGGGGTGTTAAAATCAAACAAAGAGAATATTAAATGCCTTTTCCTGATAACTGTAAAATAAACAGCTTATTCCTTGACTTCTTTTTATCAAAATTTTGCAACTAAATTTACCTGGAACACAAGGCAAAGCCTCTGGTTCACGTATCCAGATAGGTTTCCTATATTGTCGGAAGAGATAGCAGCTGCAAGCATCTTTTTTCTCACCATAACTTGGTGTTCCTGATGTTGGATTTGATTCAACTAAGTCCTACACCATGAAAGAGTAAAATAAATAGATCAGAAACATGTTGGTTGCTATATTGCTCAAAAGTAAATAATATATTAATTTAAGGCATCTATTCGAATTGGTACTCTCAATCCTAAATCATTTCATCATAAAGAGTCATGTAAAATATGAATTGCAACATTTTACTGTACCCATACAAAAAAATTCATATTGAGTCATGTTTTAAGCCAAAAAATATTGTTGTTTCTCGTTTGTACGCCACACTTGTATCCTTGTAAACAGAGGCTACCAATGTTGTCATCATCAATTTTAGATAACACATTTCCAGGGCCAACAAAAGGAGTTTTTCAGTGCATAAGGCAAGGTGAAGATGAAAGTTTGTACAATGAAGGAAAAACAAAGATGTTCTTAAGGCAGGAAAATGGTCATCAAGGCTTCCAAAATGCATCTAGGCAAAGGAGATGCACTTTTTTGATGTTGAAAAAGGATGCTTAAGTTGTCCAAGTGCATTCTCATGAGGAAAAATGTTACTTTTGAATCAGTTTCAAGTGGAATAGACACTTAATAGATTAAAATGAACACTTAAGACTGTCCTACTAGATTAGAAGGTGCACTTTTGGTCACTTAAATGAAAAGTAGAATGGCTATAGCAAGTCAAGTTCAAATTAGAAGAAAAAGAGAATTTTAAGTGACAAATGCAATCTCAATGACAAATTAGAACATAAATCACTTACGTGATTCAATAATGCACTTATTCAGTTAAAAGACAAAACTCAACATCAAAATAGATCAAAAAGTGTTCCAACCTTCTTGGGTGCACATGGAGAGAGAAAACTACTAAAGTCAAGTGAAAATAGAACACAAGTGCAACATACCCCCTTGAGGTGTCCAAACTCACTCAAGTGACATGTCAACTGAAAAAAGAATGAAAATGTGCATTATGACACCTAGGGTCATGTAAAATCCCCTATTGGATTGAGCAATAATTTTTACGATTTTCCTAGTTTGACACATGTATACATTTTGTCAAATGGTTGTCATGCACATACATTGGTAACCAATTTCAAGCCAAGGCCACAATGCAAGTATATCCACCATTTAATATCCACAGTTCAATACCAAATAATAATACCACACAAGTATAACTATTGATAGAACTACAATGGAGCAAATACATTACATGGAATTCAATGAAAGATGATTACAACATACTAATCTGCTTAAAATTATAAGACCTGGAATCACCTCATCAACCTTACACATTCAATGTGGAATATTAAATATATTATGTAGATGATTTTGAGATTATGATAGCACCTATCGCTAGCGCCTCTCCTTATGGCAGACCCGTGGCAAATAAAAACACAGCTATAGAATCTGAAAGTCCTCGACCACATGAAGCTACGTTTGGTATTCACAAAGTGGCGGCTGCAATATTTGTCTTTAGCGCCAGGTCTGGAAGTTAGCAAGAGAGGTGTTTGCTTGCCTATCGACTCCTCCTTGAGTTTGACCATTCAAAGACTCAAAGCCTCCTTTTGTCTTATTCTCACATCTGTCTTCCTTATGCAATTTGCCCCCTACTTGCTGCAACCACATTCAATATGAAACGGCAGCATTCATCTTATGTGGCTCCCACAATACAAGCAGCTATAGAAGAGAGCCCAATAACTCCAAATAGGCTGCCGATACTCGTTTATGGCTAACGCAAACTCTTCCTTGCGAAACCAACGCCTGATTAGATAGAGGTGACAAGGTGGCGGGCTGTTAATAAAGCCTGAAGGATATATCTAATGTTGCCTGATCCTTCCAAACAACCCGTCCAACTCATAAGGCCGATATAATAATAGAAAATATTAATTCTTCAGTGGTATGAAATTTGTAGCTAAAGCTACGATTTAGAAATAGCCCAACACTTAAGAAATGATTTATTCCTAGTAGATAAATCGATCAACATGAATATATAACCTTCCTTAATCTGCCCGATACATTAGGAATTTTGGATGATAGATGACTAGCAATACACATATGTCAATAACAATCCACCCTTATAAATAGTTAAGTTATGCATGCATTAACATGTCACGACTCCTAGAATCTGGCGTAGGCCTCTAGAGAATGGTTGTGACGGGGAAAAGTATCACACATGCCTAAGTAACCTTCATGACACCTCCTTTACATATTGAAATGCCATCAATATCACCTTAAACTAATGTTTGGAAGTTCTGCGATGGAAAACCAGGCCTTGGCATATATATAAATGATCATCAACAATGGATTTATCTATCTTCCTGAATGCATAATTGGAAAATCCCAGAAATTGGTCATAAATCCTTATTCTGAAAATTCTCCAAACACTGATATCAACCAAACCCTAAATATTTAGAATTTTGTCTTCGAAGAAGACTCACAAAATACCTGCAATCAATCTTTGAAGCCCAAATGCAAAACCTATGTGATTCCGCCAAAGAGAGGATCTGGGTTTTTGTCCAAATCCGTCGAATCGAGGGTTTCCGTCCTCAAGCACCAAAAAGCTGAGCTCTCCTGAAAACCAGACAAATAATATAATCTTTGCATAATGAGAAATGAGCCCTCGCAACCATTTTATAATACCTTTTTAATTTTCTTGCCAAAACATCTTTTTATAAAGTGACATTAAAATACTTTATAATATCTCCCCAATGCCACTTTATAATAATACTTATTAATTTAATTATTTAATATTACCCTTTTTAATAAACTTTTTCCCAGCAATATAAAATAATTAGATTAATTAATTAATTTAGCTTTCATGATGGTGGATCGGAAAACGAGGAAATTACAGTCCTCCCTTCCCAGAGATTGGTTGTCCCCAAGAAATCCAACTTGCATATCATGGCCAAATGCCAGGATCCTGAATGAACCTATAGAATGCCCTGTCACAATCCTGCTGCGTGAACATGGTGCCACTATACATAGCAACTCTGTCAATCCTTGTAATTAAATGAAGCAGTCTACTAATCATAAAATTCCTTGGATCCCATAACCAAATTGGAAGTCCACCATACAGAACACCCACTGACTTTCGTTGTGCCACTTTGATAACCATTGGAATCCAAATAAGCCAAGTCTCTGATTCTTGATTTTGTATGCAATTGTCAGGTAGAAACAAGTCAGGGAACCTACAAAATTTGGATTCATTTGTTGACAATGGAAGCACATTATACTAAAGTGAATTGTGCAATCTTTTATCCAACCCATATTTATGTGTCATCAGATCATTCATACACGGGCTGAAGGAAAATGGTGAGCACACCTCACCATGCAATCAAGGTGAAATTCATCTGCTTGTGTCAATGGAATGCCAATACAGTCACATGGATTCCATACTTCATTGCCATGGACAAACCTTGCAACAGCTCTATAAAACTTCTCTGCAACCTTGATGGCAAGGTCTCTGTCTGAAAGCAAATGGAGGTAATTTGATTTTATTACCTCTAAAGCATGCTTGATAGTCTGCAAGCTTGGGATAGAAGCTCCAACCGATACCCCTTTATGCCTTTCCTCAAATTCAGTTGACCAAAGGAGGTATTCGACGAACTTGTGTGTGCTATAAAAAGTGAGTTAAGGTCTAAACAACCTTATCTTTAGTAACCCTCAACTGCTCCTTCTATTCATGCGACTCATTAGGCTGATGATCACAATCAGCTGCATAAAGTGAATTTTTTTATTTGCTTTCAAGGGGGGGAAAACATATCATCATGAATACATTTTCCCCACTAGATGATGCCTTGCAATCCTCTTGTAGAGAAGATGCAACAGAGTTGTGATCTAAACACAACTGTCAGAAGAATTCACCTCTTCATCACAAAACCTATCAATAGCAATCTCTACATCACCAATGTAGAGACTTGGGCATATTTCACTTGTAGATGATTTTTCTTCAAGGACACCTGCTGCAACATACTGTTAATGTTCCCTTTTAAACTCATCCAGTGCACTCATCCCATTGGTGCCATCTTCACCTGTAATCAAAATTGATGTTTCCACATCTTCAATATGCACATTCCCACAATCAGTGGATGTATGCTCATCATTGATGGCTGCCATAAATGGCTGAGTTTCAACTATGGGTGATGAAGATTGTGCCAAGCTCAACTCCACGGAGAGCTCATAAATCCGAGTCTTTGACCCTTGAAGGGCCATTTGAGTGCTCTTCAAGGAGTCCATGGTGACCTCAAGCTTATGAGAGAGCTTATCAACTTCCTCTTCTTTCCCCTTAAGTGCATCATAATAAATCCCATCAAGGATGAGAAGACGATCTCTATCTGCAAGTAGGTGAAGGTAATTAGATTTCATTACCCCAAAAGCTTCTCTAAATGCCTGAAAATTTGCAAGGGAAAGTTCTCCATCCAGGTCCTTATGTGTTACCGGGGCCCTCCAACAACACATTGCCATCAATTATCAAAATGTTTTAAGGCTGCAATAATCATATCCTCATTTACTTTCAATTGCTTTGCCAAGTGATGGGACCCCTGAGACATATCATCACCACACAAATTTTCTGGTTTATTATCAGCCACTTGCTTCCCAACATCAACTTCCTCTATGTTAGGTACTAACACACCCAGATCATCATGAGCATCAGCACTAAGATAAGATATTGAATCATTATCATCGGCTGATTGGAAAACCTCATCATGTATGCTATCACTATACCTGTCATGTGCACTGGTGTTATCCACCTCATCCTTCTTTCCACCTGCTAAATGAGGCTCCAACAACTCTGGGTGCTTTAACAAAGTTGTTAAATTCTTATGCTACCCTTGGAAGACTTGCAAAAACTCTGCCATGAGTTCTTGATTTGTCTTCATTTTCCAAGCCAACGATCAGCTGCAACTGAAATGGCTAAGTGCTAGTGACCACTATTACCCTCAAGCTGGTAGGATGCATAGCTCTGATACCATTGTAAAATCCCCTATTGGATTGATCAATAATTTTTACAATTTTCCTAGTTTGACACATGTAGACATTTTGTCAAACAGTTGTCATGCACATAGATTGGTAACCAATTTCAAGCCAAGGACACAATGCAAGTATATCCACCATTTAATATCCACAGTTCAATAACAAATAAGAATACCACACAAGTATAACTATTGATAGAACTACAATGGAGCAAATACATTACATGGAATTCAATGAAAGATGATTACAACATACTAATCTGCTTAAAATTATCAGACCTGGAATCAGCTCAGCAACCTTACACATTCAATGTGAAATATTATGTAAGAACCCTTTTCCCAGATAGAGAGTTTCCTTCGATTTATAATGATTGGCTTGACAATGCAACCATGTTCTCAATCAATATCAACTTATTCGGCCAATATTTTTAAATTCTGGACTTCAGGTGAAATGAGTACACAAATACCATATATGCTTTCTCAGTCCAAAAATCATTGTAAATATTGTAGCATTTCATTGAACACATACGATGCACTGGACTTACAGTCCAAGAAAATAATAATGCAGATATTTTTGGACCTTAAATGTACTGTTTGCTGGAACTCATATCAGAAATTGTAATGTCCCTTTTCAAGCCTGACTTTTCAGGACCTGTAGCCTTTCCTTGGGAACCGGAGGCTAGTCGAAGTTAAAATTAGGGTTTCCTAATTTTGAGGAGGTCTTTGCTCGGAGATGATAGTTTTAATGGCGGATTCCTTCTGGGTTTTCAGAGGGCTTCGCAGTGATATGCTCGTCTCAGCATTCAGAGTACTTTTTGGAATTTACTATTTTTAGTAAATTCTATTTTTGGCAGTTTTCGGATGAGCTCAGGTTGGTTGACTTCCGGGTTCAGATTGATCAGTTGACTTCATCAGTATTGGCTTCAGGGCATTTGCAGAGAAATGAGTTAAGTCATTTAAATTAAAAATAGTCACGTTAAAATGTTATATTTTAATGTTGACCCTTGGCTTAGGCTTAATGACTTAATGTCGTTTTAAAAAGGTGGTCATTGAGGGTGGCGCCCTCATTAAAGAACATTTTAATATTCCCTAAGTCAAAGCAAGATTATGTTTGGCGCATATTTCAAAGTTGAATATTTAAATGAAATATTAAATCAAGAGCTTGAAGGCAAAAGTACGCCATCATTGAGGAAAGGGGATTTTGACCTAAAATCAGATTCTAGGGTTTCGTGAAGTCAAGCGAAGATTATAAAAAGGGAGTCTTGTGCATCATTTGGATCATCTTGGAAAATACACCGTTATGCTGCCGGATTGAATCTGGATCACTTCGAGGGATGAAGACCTCCTAACCATTGGGCATCACTTCGTGTTTGAGAAACAACATCTAGTGGTGAATTTCAGTCTATGTGTGAGTGCATCTTTAGTTCATTCATTGTATGTTCATTTTATTGTAACTTAGATCATATTGGCATATTCATATTTCAGCTTATTGCATTATTGTAGACAGCAGATTTGAAGTTTTTATCATATCTCAAAAAAGACAAAAAATAGTGTTCTGGGTATCAATCATTTCTAAGTGTTAGGCCTAGGCGTCTCTTTTCCCAAGTGTGTGGATTTTTTAGTAAAGGCATTAATTTTTAAAAGGAAATCGACTGGTTCAGCAGGGCCGTACTTTGTACTTGCATTGAAGTTTGTGCATTATTCATTTAGTGCATTTTGGGTCTGTTTTAAGAGTTTAGTTTAAGCGCCATCTTGTTAGGAATATTGTGCAACTGTAATCTTGTCATTTGAGCAAGTTTCCGGAGAGTTATGAGCATTTGATTAAGTTCATGGACTGCTGTTCATTCTTCCAAAAAGCAGATTGGTAACAGGAAACAGAAATCAGCAGCTTGATCCTTGAAACATTTCGATTGTGGTATGCATTCCTAAGATTAAAGTAATTCTCTTGGATGTAATATTGATCTATTGATGTCACAATAATGTTGGCAGGCATAGGCCTTCTATTCTTGTAATCTGTCAGTAGTACTGGCAGTTTCTTTATTATTGCTCAAAGCTGATTGTGTTCTCAGTATTCATTAATAGTTATTGTATTAGTGATAACTCCGCCCTATGGTAGCTACTCCCCACTCTGGCGAGCAAGCACATTCTGGGTGTCGAGTAGTTTCCTCTTTCAGCATTATTTCTTTCAAGCATCATTTTGTATTCACTCCGTCATATGGTCGCCCCTCACTCCGCTTTGGATTGGGTAGCACATACTTGGCGTTGAGTTCCATTTCCAGCATAAGCAATTTATTTTAGATCCTCTGACCAATGCTCACCATCATCGGTGCCATTCTGGTTAGAGTTACTTCCTTGCACGTTTTGGGTTTCTCATCTAACCTTAACGGGTGCATCGTTTGGTAATGTTGTAATCTGCATTTTGAAAAAGTAAAAAAAATTTGGCTCGGAATATTTCAGTGGTATCAGAGCCACGTATCCTGCCATCCTGTGAAATCAGCCTTCTATGAGTGACAGAGAACAGAGGTATTTGGCAAGAGTATACAAGAGAGGTACAGTTCAGACACAGTTGCATCAAGCCCCAGAAGGTCACACAGCTTCCGAGGTTTTGAGGGCTAATTGGGAGCCTTCGCAAGAAACAGAAATGGGGGATAATGAAAGAAGTTCTGGCAACAGAGGTGACAATGGGAAGGGTATAGACAATTCAGCCAATTTGGGTCAAGGACTCGATAAGAAGATGGACGCCATGATGGATATGTTTTCTCTCCTGTTGGGGAGATTGGGTCCCAATATACCACAACACAACACAGGGCATACCGGGGAGCACAGTGCTTCCAACCCGCACAATGGTCATGTTGCCCAACCTGCAGTGAGCAACACTTACATTTCTGCTAGACCATTCAAACCCACGTTTCTGACACCAGCAATCCCACAGCCTGATCCTGAAGAAAATGTTTCATCCTTGGAGAGGGTGAGGATAGGCCGAACAGAGTATGACACTCTTCCTGATGAAGTAAAAATTGACATGTCCTTCAATGATTACATGGAGTATAGAAGGAAGGATAGAGGCCAAGGGAGAAACTATGATCAAAGAAGAACCCCAGCACAAGGAGATTGGAATCAAGCTCTCAACAAGGTTACGCTTGCCCATTTTGATGGAAGCGATAATAATTCTGCTCGAGCCTGGTTACAAAAACTAGACAACTATTTGGCACTTAGGCCAATGGCTGAAGAAGAAGCGATTAGATTCGCTACGCTACACCTAGATGGGGTGGCGCATGAATGGTGGTACCATGGCCTAGTCACCTTAGGTCATGGGTCTATCACTAGCTACGATGAGTTCACCAATAGACTCATTGAGAGGTTCGAGAAGAAGGACCCAGAAGTGCATTTTAGGGAGTTGGCACAGTTGAGACAATATGGCACTGTGGATGCCTACATAGCTGAGTTTCAAAGACTTTCAGTTATGGTCACTGGAATCACAGAAAGAAGATTAGTAATCCTATTCACTGAAGGATTGATGGAGCCAATCAAGGGTTGGATCAAAGCTTTTGATCCACCGTCCCTACAAGAAGCAATGAAAAAAGCTAGAAACATGGAGTGGGCTGCTCCCAAAGCAAAGTTCCATTCCAAACCAGCTTTTCACAAAGGAGATAGAGGGAAAAAGTTTCATCAGAAGCCTCATCATAAGGAGTTTAAACCTCAGAAACCTCCTGGCTCAAGATTGGATCCAGAGACTATCAATGAACTCCGTAGGAAAGGTTTATGTTTCCGTTGTTGGGAAAAATGGTCACAAGATCATGTGTGCCCCAAGGGAGCTAAGATTCATCAAATTGAGTTCTATACAGCTGATGAAAGCAATTCTGATTTTTCTGATCAGCAAGCTGATTTTGAGGACAGCGATGAAGAAAATACTCCAGAAGAGTCTGAAGGTGAAAAAGAAAGTGGTGGTACATTGGCTCAACTTTCGAGCTTCCAAAAGAATGAGTCCTTTAAAGTTCGGGGATGATCAAAGGGCAACGTATTGTTGCTTTAATTGACACTGGTGCAACACATAACTTCATAGACGAAGTTGTGGTGGCAAAGAAAGGATTGCAAACAGAAGACTTTGAAGGGTTCAGAGTTATGGTTGCGGATGGGTTTCACATCTCATGCACCAAGAGGATTCCGAACATGTCAATGCAATTGGGCAATTACGAAGTCAAGGATGACTTCTATGTGGTCAGTATTGGAGATACGGATGCTGTCCTTGGCATTCAATGGCTGCGATCTCTTGGAGAGATCTCTCTAAATCTGCAAACTATGGAGTTGAAGTTTCAATCCGATGGGAAGAAGGTGGTGTTGAGAGGAATGTCAAATGGTGGCCCTCGGATTGTATCATTCAAGAGGATGGCGAAGTTGATACGTCATGATCAAGTGGAATGGGCTGCTGAGTGCATGATTCTTCCAGCGAGTCTAGCTGAAACTAAAGTAGAGCATCCTCCTGATATCCAATCTTTACTCACCAAAAAGAGTAAAGTGTTTGCCGATTTACCTCCTGGACCTCCTCCTGATCGAGGTTCAGAACACATCATAGAGCTCAAGGAAGGAGCTAAACCGGTGATCACAACTCCATACCGGTATCCAAAGAGGCAAAAGGATGAGATCGAGAAGAATATCCGAGAACTCTTGGAGATGGGTTTCATACGACCAAGCAAGAGCCCCTTTGCTTCTGCAGTGGTTCTTGTAAAGAAGAAGGATGGTACCATGCGCATGTGCGTGGACTATCGTGCTTTGAATCAAAGCACTATCAAGAATAGATACCCCATTCCCAGAATAGATGAGCTCATTGATGAGCTACATGGGGCTAAGTTCTTTTCGAAGATTGATCTGAGGTCGGGTTACCATCAGATACGAATGAGGGGGTCAGATGTGGAAAAAATAGCTTTCAGATGTCACTATGGCCATTTTGAATTCTTAGTCATGCCATTTGGGTTGACTAACGCTCCGGCAACCTTTCAGTCTTGCATGAACCGTGTCTTTCAGAATCAGTTACGAAGGTTTGTGCTGATATTTTTTGATGACATTCTGATCTACAACAAGACGTGGGAGGATCACCTCAAGCACTTGGAGGAAGTGCTCAGTATCATGGAATCTGAGAGCTTGTTTGCTAAAGCCTCCAAATGTGAATTTGGAATGGTGGAGTTACTGTACCTTGGCCACATAATCAGTGCTGAGGGAGTAAAGGTGGATCCGGAGAAGATCAAAGCAGTGGTTGATTGGCCACCACCTGAAAGTTTGACGCAGTTGAAAGGTTTTTTGGGCCTTTGTGGTTTCTATCGGAGGTTTGTTAAGGGGTATTCTCAAAATGCGGCTCCCCTTACTGATCTCACCAAAAAGGGAGCCTTTGTTTGGTCAGAAAAGGCTCAAGTTGTTTTTGACAAATTTAAGAAGATCATGAGCTCGTGCCCAGTTTTGGCTATCCCTGATTTCTCCAAGCCATTCGAGCTGCAGTGTGATGCATCGGGTGAAGGAGTTGGTGCTGTCCTGATGCAAGACAAACACCCTATTGTGTTTGAAAGCCGAAAATTAAGGGGTGTGGAAAGGTCATATTCAATTTATGACAAAGAAATGCTTGCCATTATGCATGCATTAGCCAAGTTCCGACAGTACTTGGTGGGGAATAAGTTCGTGGTTAAAACAGACCACAATAGCCTCAAGCATTTTATGCACCAGAAGGATTTAAATGAGAGGCAACAGAAATGGGTGAGTAAGCTTCAAGCTTACGACTTTGACATTGAATATGTCAAAGGGAAAAATAATGTAGTGGCCGATGCTCTCTCTAGAAGGCCTCATCTTAGCTCATTGTGTGAGCTTACTGCAGATTGGAGAGACATGTTGCTTGCTGATTATGCAAAAAATCAGTTTGCAACCAGCATTCTGGAAGGTACTTTCCATGATGAAAAGTACCAGGTGGTTGAGGGTTTGATTCAGTATAAGGGAAGAATCCTTCTGGTTGCTGATTCTAAGCTCAAGAAGAAGATTCTTTTGAATTTTCATGACATTCCAGTTGCTGGTCACCAAGGGTTTTTCAAGACCTATAGGCAGATCCGAGAAAGGTTTTCTTGGAAAGGTTTGAAGAGGGAGGTTCAACGTTACATTCAGGAATGTCCTGTTTGTCAAGCAAATAAAAATGAGCACACATTGCCAGCCGGTTTGCTGCAACCCCTTCCAATTCCCAATAAAAAATGGGAAAGCATTTCAATGGATTTCATCACTGGGTTGCCCAAGGCTCAAGGGAAGGATTGCATTTACGTGGTAGTTGACAGATTAACCAAGTTTGCTCATTTCTTTGCCATTACCAGCACTTTTTCTGCAGCCCAAGTTGCAGATTTGTTTTTTCGAGAAGTGTTTAGGCTTCATGGGTTGCCAAAGAATATTGTAAGTGATAGGGACAACAAGTTCCTAAGTACTTTATGGCAGGAAGTTTTCAGAATGAGTGGTACTGTGCTCACTCCAAGCACGAGTTATCACCCTCAAACCGATGGGCAAACAGAAGTGGTGAACAAGTGGTTGGAAGGCTACTTGAGAAATTATGTGTCCGAACAGCAGAAAGCTTGGGTTAAGTGGCTGCATATAGGCGAGTACTGCTACAACTCTACCTTCCATATGTCAATCAAAATGTCTCCTTTCTTGGCACTTTATGGATATGAAGCACCCAGCTTTGCAGATTTGGTGTTTGGTGACAGCGAAGCACCATTAGCCAAGGATTTCTTGCAGCATAGTCAGGACATAATGAGATCCTTGAAGGATAACTTGCAGATTGCACAAAATCAGCAAAAGTTGTATGCTGATCAGAAGCGTGTTGAGCGTTCTTTTGAGGTTGGGGATATGGTCTATCTCCGTTTACAACCTTACAGACAGTCAACTCTCAAGAAGAGTGGAGCTGAGAAGCTCAAACCTCGCTTCTATGGGCCGTTTAGGGTCATCAGAAAGGTTGGGGCTGTAGCTTATGAATTAGAGCTACCTTCAGATAGCAGAGTGCATAACGTCTTCCACGTGTCTCGCCTCAAGAAGGCACTTGGACACAATGTGGTTGCTTCTTCA
>VDFB02324851.1:0-49972 GCA_007258455.2 Sequoia sempervirens
TGCAAGTTTATTGATTTTTTGTTCTCCTAGTTTTGTCTTGAATTTAAGAGTGATTTTGGAACTTTGAGAGGGTTGTACTTCTTTATTTCATGCTATGTTGTTTTACTGCAATAGTAATTAGAGTCATTTCAAAGAGATTTTTCTTTACATATTGGGTTGTACAATAGTGTTGTTAAATACAATTAAATGGTGGTTATAAAGTGATTTGGGGTATTAATAATGGTGGATTGAAGGCATTTTGTAGACCCAAATAGTCTTATATGATAGTTTTGAGTAATGTTCAATGAGTTTGGAGGTCTACAATCAACATTCTATATCATTCTTTAGCCCTCATTGGTAGTTCACTTTAGTTTATTGAGTCCACGTGAATGATATAACATCAACCTATGGTTTTATGGACTAACTTATGTATATGAAACAATTTTTTCATTATTTTGAATAACATTATTAGTGTATGTGACTAGTTTCTCTTATCAATATCATTCTTAGTTATACTTAGTGTATTTCATGCCCATATTATTGTAACTTTGGATGGTAGTACCACCAAAGAGTCATGCATTTTATGTTCAATATATTGAAAAACCAAATGGTATTCATCATTCCATTCATTTATCATTGAAGGTCCTGGTAAGTTCATCACTAGACCCCTTTGCATTTCAAGCCTATTTTGAAATTTATCGGATTTGCATGTAATCAACCATTTTGGCTTTTTTCTATTATAATTTACCAGTAGCTCTACATTCTTTATGCATAACTTTTTATAGAAGAGGTGTTGATTTGGGTCAAATTTTCCACTTGCATGCTTTGATAAACTTGTCACCTTTACATTTTAGTAATGCATACATATAGATAGAGTGTATTATCCAATCACTGTATCCTCTCACCTTGCCCGCATTGAGAACTTGGTGATAAAAAAATGCTTGAAGTTGTATTCGTATTTTTATATTGAAAAAATAGAAAATTGGTGTGGGGTTATTAAATTATATTGCATCCTTTAATTAGAATATAATTATTCTCACATTGTTTTGATCATATCCATCTTGGTTCTTTTTTAACAATAGGGTGATCCCACAATACTATGTCTCATTTTTTTCCCTAGATGGACATTTGCATCAATATTTTTAATTGAATCTTAATCTTCTGAGACCTATAGCAGCTAAACCATTAAGAATTTGAAGATGATGTGAACTATAATTTGTGGCAATTTTGTGTAGATTCTAAATATATTTTATTATTTTTTATTTTAATTAAATCATGAATCTTTCAACATCTCCTTTAATAACTAGTTTTAAATGAAAACCAACATTTTTAGAAAGTAACATTTGTGTCATCCAACATAACTTTTTTCTATAAAGGATAAAATTATAATTTTTGAAATATAGATTCTCAACATCAATATGAAGGGAAAGATATTTTTTCATAATTTTTGGTTACATTTTTTTAAATTAATTTCTAAAGTACCGTAACTATAATCTGGACATACATGTGTGTCGTCCAACATAACTTGTGTTTATATCGAAATCCAATTTTTTTTGGTGAAACAAAAACATCAATATGAAGGGAAAGGATATTTTTGAATTTTTTTACAATGTTTTACTATTTTTCAACCTCTGCAAAATGAAGAGCTTGATGTTCGAAGAAAAAAAAAATTTCAGTGAAAATTAAAAATTAAATACTGTAATGGTGTGAATTTGCACCCCTTGCAAATTCCCCATTTATGCTACCTCCTACCTTAAAAAATTAAGTTTGAGAATGCAATCTATATTTCCGCCACCTTCCCTGTTCATTTGGAAGTTGTTTTATGTATCATTGGGGGATATACTATTGAGGATGCTAATGCAACACATTGTCATCTTGACATGATTCCCACCTCTGGAATCTATAGAGGCATTGTACTCCTCCATTGGACATGAAATGTAACATCTCCTGCCCTTTGGACCAACTTCAAATGACTCCTTTGCCTCCATTTTCACCTTTCAAATGCCTATCTCATTCATTCTTTCATACTTCTTGATCATATTCACACTTTGGGAAACTATATTCACTCACTTTTAGCTCCTTCAAGCTCTACCATCTCCATTGAAGCTATAGGTTACTACTTTGTTGGTTCACTCTCTTCGTTGTTGCAACAACATTGGTATTTGAAATCTTGTGAGCTCACTCCTTCCTCTATTTTCCTTGAGTGCACTTAGTTGAGAAGGTGATATCCTTATGTTTCCTATTCTCTTTGCATTATCATATAAATGTTGTGGCATATTGTGTTTGCTTATTGCTTGGTATCATTATTTCTACATACTCTCCTTTATCACATTTATCCAATTGTTGCTATCTAGCTGTCCATGGAGGTGGAAACAACAAAGTAGGGTACTGACTGAGGAAATCCTCTAAACACAACCTCAACATTTTCTCATTCTTGTTTGTGCAGGTTGTTCATTGAGTGAAGATCATAAAGACATCAACTTGTGGGTAGGAAGGTGTGCTTTCCTCAACCCTCGTCATTTCATAATTAGATTTAGTCTTAGTTCTCTTCTCAATATTTTTTCATTTAGTTACTCTATGTTTTTGTTATTCCATCAAACTGCATCTATTAGGTCATTAGTAGGTTTTCCTTAGCTTTTAACTGTGAAAAATAGAAAAAATGAGGTAGGGTTCACTAAACATAGGGTTTTATACTAAATTTGGGGCATTTCACCAAACTTACTATAAATAGAAAGGTCAAAATAGAGTGAATGAACCCACCTATTCTTCTATTTCATTCAAGAAATGAGATCCCTCAAGTCAAAATCCACTTTCAACCCTTAGGTGAGTGAATTCTTTGAGGAATCTTGCAATTTCCCTTTTATGCAAGGATGAAGGTCTAAGTTAAACAACACTTTTGGGAGAAAGATTAAAACCATCAAATAAACTCCAAATTACAAGCTATAAATTGCATTTAGAGGCTTAAACATAATATTGGTGGAACCTACAAACTTCAGGGAGATTTTGGAAGGGATAAATGTTGTGTTCCTTTTGTAAAAAGTGTTTTTTCATGGCTCACTGAGGACTCATTCTCCCTATGGTGAATGGGTCCTGGCTAGGTTTCCATAAAATTTGTTTCTGGATTTTGTTCTCCTATGTCTACACTCCTAGATTCATGAATCCTGCAGTCAAAAAGCCAGAAATAAATTATGTAGATCAGTTCCCATGAAATTACAAGAATGATGACAACTCTGACAACTTTGCAATTTTCTTCAAATTTTCTCTCCAAAGGATCTTCAACCTAAAATATGCACACACACATCAAGAGAGAATTTTTTTTTTTTGTTAGGTGAATGGGGGTTCACCTTTTTGGTAAGTAAACCTTGTAATGAATAAAATAATGAAAGGAATGATGAATGAAGAACTCTATGTCACAACTCAACAAACCCTTGGATGAACCTTTGGTAATGGAGGTCTACAACTTGCATGAAATAGCTTCAATGGATGTGGATCTTGACTTTGAATCTTTTCTTGAAATGATACTTTGAATGCTTGATTCAATCATGAAACCTACAACAACATATTAGCTCCAAAATATGCATGAATCCACATAATTTTGAAATGATGAATGGATCTTGATTTTTGCAACAAATGATGAAGAAATCTACCCTTGAATGCTCTTGAAATCACTCTTGATCATAAACCTTGCTCTAGGATTTGAACACTTGAAAATCTTAGATGAAACATAGTGAAATGACCCCTACATATCTTAACATTAATTCCAAAAATTCAAATATCACAAGTCGACATTGAATTGAATATTTTAAATCATTAAATACCACCAAAAACATATTTTAAAGGGGGGTCCTAGGTCTAAGTGAGGACCCATTCGCCATATGGTGAATGGATCCTAGGCCACTTACCTAGGACACACATTGCTCTATGTTAAATTAGTGTCCTAGGTCTAAGTGAGGACCCATTCGCCATATGGAGAATGGGTCCTAGGTCACTTATCTAGGACACACACCTTCCAAAGTTAAGTGTTGTGTAATGAAATTTATTAATGTCGGGTTTTATCCCTCAAAAATTACATTTAATTAGGCTTGGACTTGAATTAAAGGGGCCAATTAAGGAAAATCAACGTCAATTAATTAATAAATCCATAGACTGATGTGAAAGTGTAAAGGTACACCTTACAACATCAAAAATAAGACACAGTTAAGTCCATTTTATTAAAAAGGGCCCTAAACTTAATGTGAATATGAAAAACATATTATAATACTAAATTAAGGAAACATTAGGCTCATTTTATTATTAATTATTCCCCAAATTAAATGTGAAAAGGGATACTTTTTCCTACACTACAGACTATATCTTATGCTTTCTATGTGTATGGACACCATCACCTTGCTAAGACACTAGCGTGCCATGCTGGCGTTTGTGTCCCACACTATAGTCCCCTGGCAATGAGTTGTTTGAGTTGTAGTCCAAACTTTGGAAACTTGCTCACTTGATGTCCTGAAACATTAAGGCTTGTAAAAGGATAGCAGTGACCTGGTTTCTCTTCCTTTTAGCCTTTAAACTTTAAACTCTCGTGAAATATTATGTTAGCTTGAGGTAGATCAAGGCAGCCTATTGTTCTAGACCCTCTCGTGACTTGAGGTCCTAAGCAATCGGTCCCCCTCTACATTTTGGTGAGCCTGACATGAAATATTTTGGTTCCATTTTGTAGTGTTGAAGGAATCTTCTCTCATGTTATAGGAGTGTTTTAGGTGTGTGTATTGCAGGGCGCATAGCCTTGCAAACCAACCTACGATCCCTAGCAGCATAGTCAAAAGGGTCCTTAAATATTGTGAGGCGAAATCTAGATAGGTCATTGTCTGATTTTCAAACCTTTAGAGTATCCCAAGGAAGCCCTTTTTGGAGTATGTAAAGATGGACTCTTTTATGCATCTTCCCATTCCTTGTGCGCAACCTACAAAAGGATCACCTACTATAACCTTTACATCGTAGGACTTTCCTATGAATGCGAATAGAGAACCTTCTCCTCTATACATTCATGCTCGTATCAACAAGAACACTATGACTAGCATTCTCATTGATCCTATATGCCAAGTTAATGTTATTATAGAGGATATTTTGATAATAAAATTTATACAGAAGGATGGGTATGATGAATCTAAGAGCACAATAAGTATGCATGATTGGATTTTCATCCCTCGCATTGGTTTTATCACCCTTTCGGTCTTGGTTGGGCCCAGGACTATGAATGCCCTTTTTGATATCATCCTAGAGTCTGACATGTTCAAAGTGAAGCTAGGCATCCCATGGCTAGTTTCCATGAAAAAAATCCCTTTTCTAATCCATAAATGTTTGAAGTTATCTCATGAGGGCTCAGTGCATGTCATGCACAAAATTGGGTATAAACTCCTGGTGTCGTGTGGGGCCTATTCATTAGATCACTTTTGGCCTACCCCTATTGGTCTTCTTCCTCCAAGGATGGACCTATTGTATCACACTTATGTTAAATACAAGAATGGGGGCATAGCATTGAAAGTGACCTATCCTCATTCCCCACACACTATTTCAGTTAAGGCTTTTATGATACTATAACAACATGCTACCTCTTCCTCCTCTCTAAAGGGGAAGGAGAAGCCTGCTCATACCCAAAAGCCTTCCTTTTCTTCTACTCTTCCATCCTATTTTTCCTCTTGCCCTACTACTGTACCTTTGACTTCCACCTCCATGCATCTCATGGGGAGTTTGATGGTGCCTGCTTGGTGGAAGGCCAAGCGTCAGGTGTTCTACCTTCTCGTCCTACTCATGGTGCCTCAGACTATTGTCTGTGGCAAGGGGAAGGGTCCTTGTGGAGTTGCCTCTACATATCGGCTATCATAGCCTCCTACTATTCCTACCCCTAGGGTGGTAAATGGGAAGAGGCCCACCACCGAGGCACTCGAGTCCGCTTCTCCATCAATTATTGTTTTTGTTCTTGTGTCTCTTCCTCCTATTTCTATCTAGGAGTCACTCACTGCACTAGCAATGATTGTGATGGACAATCCCATGGAAAATTAGGATCCTTCTGCTCCTCCTGAAGCCATAGCTTCTAGCTCTCAAATTTGAAGAAATTTCCTTGCGCATGACCATAAGTGTTGGAGAAAGGATCTAGCTATTGAGTAGGCTACCTTGCAAAAGTGAAAGGGGGGCTGACAACTCTTGTTTTGGAATCTCCTATTGTTCCCTCCTCTTTTTCCCCTTCTGCTTCAGTTTCTATCACCTTGATTTTTCTTTTGGCTCCCCCCACAATCGTGGATGACCCTCACACCTAAAAGGGTGCAAATTTTCATCACTCCCTTAGTTGATCATCCTCTCTTAATGTACCTTTTGGACATCTTTCCTTTTCCTAAGCCCATGGACATGTCAAATACTTTGATGGTGTTCATTGCGGTTCTATCATATTCTTCCTCACCTTTCGCTTCTTCTTTGGGGATCTCACATCCTCCGATGAAGCATAAGTTGGAGGATGACCCTACTTCTAATAGGGATCAAAAGAAAGGATCACCCTCTTCAGGAGAGGGTTCTGCTTTGGCTTGCACTACCCTAGTGACGAAGTTTTCCCTAACGTCCCCCAAGTTTGTCACTACCCTCGAGTCTTTTGGTGAGGTTGGTAGTATATATTGAGTGCCTCCTTCTTTTCCTACCCAGTTGACACATGGCACTCCCATTGAGTGCACATTCAACTCGATGGACGATGTCCCGAATTAGTTGGTGATCTTTGCAAGATCAATGACGTTTACCTTACAGGAGTTGAGAAGAAGACCTCAAGGGGCCTCTTCCTTAGCTCTTGTCATAGGAGAGTTGAAGGGTTCTCCCCTTGCTATCTCACACTTGCAGGATCATCCACCCTCTCCCTATAATGATCTAGATTGGGAGAATGAAAACCTCCTAGTTGATGAGGAATAGGAGGGCACCTCTTCTTTACCTATAGATTAGATTTGTGTGTGTGTTGTGTTTCCCTCATGCTTGTTTTATGTGTTCCTAGAGGACCTTTGTTACCCTTGTAGGTGCTTGGATACAAGAGTTTTTTGTGTCATAAAATTCTTCTATTTGTTGCATCATTCTTCTATTTTTTGTTCCTTCATTTTCGATAATTGGAGACGATGCAAAGTGTTAGGGTCATTTAGGCCTCCCTTCCATGTTGACCCAATTTTTTATTTTTTATTTATTTTCACATACCCTTCTTCATGATTTGATATAGTAGGGGATTTATGAAAGTTCATACATATATTATATTATATCTATCTATTTATATCTATGAGCAGTTCTAACCCTGAATTATCAAATCCCCTATCTCTTGATTTCTTCGTCTTTGTTGTTCCTTTTTGTTTTATCTTTCTCTCTTCTTTTCTTGCTTCTTGATGTTGTGGTGCCTATGTGTTGTCCCTTGCATGTGTGAAAAAATTTCCACATCTACATCTCATCATGTACCATGGGCCATGATGTCTCTGCATGTTCTTCCTTTCCTTAGGATGCCACGTGCTCCTTCAGTTCACACACATCATCCTAAGGGGGGTCCTACCTATCCAATTTTCAATAAGGTGTATTCGGTGGCCAATGAATCCCTTGCTGAAAATATTTACATTTTTTAAAAATTGCATCCTTCAAAAAGGATCCCCTTAGCATGACTCTCTTTTGAAAATGAATTTGTAACAAAAAGAACTAAGAATTTTCCTTCGGGGAGGCCATTCTTTTTTTTTCAGATCCCTTGACGAAAGAGAATATTTCAAAAGGATTCCTTGATGCTAGGATCATTTGTGAAAAATGTCATCACTTTTCAAATAGAGCGTCCCTTGAAGTGGGCCCCTCTTTCTTTTGAAGGGTTCCTGAGGGACCCCTTTGAAAGCTTCTCCTTCAATTGTTTGTTCCATGATATGACTATTTGTCTATTTGCATGACTTTTTTCTTGCCTAAATTTTTTTCTACAGATTAACATGTTGCCCTATAGGACTGAGCACTTGTGATGGTCAATCAAACTCTGTGGAGCCTTTCACATATGGTCTCCCTCAAGACCAAGCACCTATGAAGCATTTTCATTTTGCAGGACCAAACACCTATATAACCTTTTGTTCATCTTCTTTCTGCAGGACCGAGCACCTATATTGGGACCAACTCTATAGGACTGAGCACCTGCAGAGCCTTTTGTTCACCTTCTACAAGACCAAGCACCTACAATGCTTTTGTTTGATTCTCCATATGACTGAGTACCTATGGAGCCATCTCTTTCCTATGCTCGAGTTCACCAGATTGTGGTTTGCTTCCTCAATGGTTCGGGTATACATTCCTTACTTTCTCTCTACTTTATCGTGCAGTTGACACTTATGCTCGCTAAAGTGGGAGAAAAATGTAATGGCATGAATTTAGACCCCCTTGAAAATTCCCCATTTATGCTACCTCCTACCTTAGAAAATTAAGTTCGATAATGCAATCCATATTTCTGCCACCTTTCCCTATCCACTTGGAAACTCTTTTACATGTCAGTGGGGGATATTCTATTGGGGACACTAGTGCAACACACAAATTTCTATGTGGCATGTTGTTGTACTAATAGGATTCCCACCTCTAGAATCTACAGAGGCATTACACTCCTCCATTGGGCGTGAAATGTAATGTCTCCTACTCTTTAGACCAACTTCAAATGGATCCTTTGCCTCCATTTTCACCTTTCAAATGCCTATCTCATTCATTCTTTCATACTTCTTGATCATCTTCACACTTTGGGTAACTTTCTTCACTCACTTTTAGCTCCTTCAAGCTCTACCACCTCCATTGAAGCTGCAAGTTACTACTTTTTTGGTTCACTCTCTTCATTGTTGTGACAACATTGGTCTTTAAAAGCTTGTGATCTCACTCCCTCTAGTTTCCTTGAGTGCACTTGGTTGAGAAGGTGATATCCTTCTATTCCTTATTCTCTTTATTGATGTTGTAGCATATTGTGTTTTCTTATTGCTTGGTATATCTAGTTCTACATACTCTCCTTTATCATATTTATTCAATCATTTCTATCTGGCTATTCATGGAGGTGGAAACACCAAAGTGGGGGACTGACTGAGGCATTCCTCTAAACATTGCCCCAAAATTTTCTCGTTCTTGTGTGTGCAGGTTGTTTTTCAAGTGAAGATCTTGAAGACATCAACTTGTGGGTAGGAAGGTGTGCTTTCCTCACCCCTCCTTTTCATTTCGTAATTATATTTAGTCTTAGTTCTCTCCTCTATATTATGCCATTTAGTTGCTTTATGTTTCTATTGTTCCATCAAACTGCATCTATTAGGTTGTTAGTAGGCTTTCTTTAGCTTTTGACTGTATCTTACGCTTTCTATCCGTACGAACACCAACACCCCACTAAGATGCCAATGCACCACACTGACATCTGTGTCCCATGCTGTAGTCCCCTAGTAGTGAGTATTTTGAGTTACAGTCCAGAATCTAGAAACTTGCTCACCTAACTTCTTGAAACATTTAAACTTGTAAAAGGACAAGAATGACCTGGTTGCTCTTCCTTTTAGCCTTTAAACTTTAAACTCTCTTGAAATATTTTGTTAGCTTGAGGTAGATTAGGGAATCCTATTGTTCTAGACCCTCTGGTGACTTGGGGTCCTGAGCAATCAGTCCCCCTCCTCTACAAATACATGATAAGATGAAAAAATATCAAAATAATACTTGTTGGAAAGCTTGTTTCGAGGGCTACAATCTTGCAAAATATCTTGTCAAGTTAAGCTCATTTGAAGGTCCAACCTGGCATTTGAAACTAAAATTTCTAAGGATATTTTGATGTAGATGCGAAAGGTATGATTTTTGACACCTTTGATCAAAGGTCTCCAAAAAACTTTGATCTAAGTCCATTGAGTAAATGCTTTTTTATTTGGTCCTTGACCTTTGATCGAAGGTACAAAATGACATACCTTCGATCAAAATTTCTTTGATTGAAGAGACATTTTTAAAACTTGCATTCATACCTAAAAATTTCCTCTTGCCAAAAGTGAGACATAGTTCCATCATTTCACCCAACACAACAACAATATTATGGAAAGAGGAAAAACAAAGTAACTAGATGGGTTTGAAAAAAAAATATCAGGGAAAAATCGTAGCCCATTTTATTGCATATATTTATACCTTGAAATGTTGTTGTTGGATCACCCTCCCATATAATTACCTATTATTTCTTCATCTTTTATATTGACTTGGTAGGTTGTACTTACATCATATGACTTGTACTTTCCTTTTTTAGTGGCATTGTGCTACACATGTGACTACGTATTCTTTATCTCATATTAGTTATACATTCATTATTGGAAATTGAGAGGTTGTAATTGATGTCAACAAACAATGGGATTTGGACAACTGTAACAATGGAATTTTTGGTGATTGTCTGCTCCGATAATGGAAGTATGTTATTTCGGTATCTTGGTTTGAATTATCCTTTTTTGTAAGATCTACTCAAAAACTAATAATATGTTCTATGTTGATATCAATTGCATTCATTGATATGGTTTCATCTAACTAGGTTGTATGGTTGGAAAGGTATAGTTACCAATAGTTTTGGAAACAATGTCATACTTATACACTAGCTCTGTACATTGGTTTTTTGGTCTGAATTCTATCTCAAAAAAGATATCATTACAGGACTTTGTACATAGACTTGAGACTACAAGATGCATCCTACATTGGAGTTTCATAATGATATGTGAAGGAATTTGGAAGATATGAATGAAAATATTCTGATTTATAGACTACATTGAGTGTTCATATAGTACACTAATGTGGGAGACTTTGTATTTTCTCATATTTTATTATCTTATCATGCGGTGTTGAAGATAAGTAGCTTGATGCAGTCTAAGGGAGAATTCAATATGCTAACAATTTTTTGAGTTACATGTTTGATGGATTACATATATGTTTGGAGTTTTTGGTCTAATATTGGTTTTGCATCACTTTGAGTTTTAATAGATGCACCAATATTGAAGAATAAAACCTTTTTTTCTGACTAAAAATACCCCAATGAGAAACTCCTATAACAAAAACCTTCCTAGGATGTGAATTGATACCCTAGCAAGAAACTCTTGTAACAAAAGCTTTCCTAGGATGTGAATCAATGGGAGATTATTATCCTATGAGTGAAGCATGTCTCCCTCACATAATTAAGTTTCTAAAACCTTTTGAAAACTTTTTTTCACTATCACTTACGGCTACCCATCTAATTTTAGGACATTGAATACCTTTTAGATCTCAACTCACTAAATATCAAATCTGCCAAATGCCTTGACCATCATAAAATTGATAAACTATCTTAGTTTCCTTGGAGATATGCTTTCTACTTCCATATTGCTTGGTTCTTGACTTGTTCTTGGATGAATGCCATGCAATCAATTTAGGACTATGATTTTCCCTATGACTATGAATAATGTTTTCTTCATATGTTGTCCTTTTCCATTCTTTGAGCACCCTGCCTTTTAATATCTTTTTCAAACAATCCTCATACCTTATTCAATAAATTTTAGTGTTGAAAATTTTATGATCTTTGTTGTTTTGTATCATAAAGCTCTATGGTTGCATGCACATATGACTTGACAACCCAACCACTAGACGAAAAATAATTTTAACTCTCCATCCTCCTCTCAAAAACTAAGAAGAGATATGATACAAGGTAAGAAACAACATAATGTTACACATAAAAATGAAAGGCATAGAATAACTAATACAATACACATCTAAAAATTTGAAGTTATAAATTTCTACACAAGACTCTTGCCTCCCAACTGTTCTTGTAATATCTTAATCACCGTCATGGAAAATTTCTATGCTTCGGTGGGCTTTGGAACTTGCTGTTACTTGACAAAAACACAATGCCATTTTTCAAGCATAAATACACTGCACTATTTTATTTTAGATTTGTACCCTTTTATTGTACTATGACAATCCTCAATGGTTAAATTTTTCATTTATCATCAACACTCTTTATCATTTGTCACTTGACTTCCCATCTCAACTTTTTTTTTACTGTCCTGGCATTTTGTGAGGCCTTTATGAGAATAATCATCTCCCCTTGAAGTTTGATAGGAAACAAACAAAAGGAAAGCATTCAAATCTAGAATAAGAGAAATGCATATGATTCTTGTCACAACAAACCCTATGTATGGTTTTCATGATCAATGATAGCATCTCAAGTATTGACATATGATCTGGTTGAGCCTTCTAAAATTTTATTTATTCACGTGTATGACTCAATTTTTTTTTGGATTAGTTTGGAAACCATGTAAGTGCCCCTTCTTTTGGTTGAAAATAATGATCATTAAAAGCCAAACAATATTTCTCATGTTTCCTTTATTCATCATTAATACCCCTTTATGTATAACTATTTCAAAACAATGCCTTCTAAAGCCAATAAATGAAATCAAACAACAAGCCCATGTTACATACCTGCAAAACTTGAGGTTGAATTCAAAGAAATGCCATGAATCCATTCTTTCCTTCCAATATGGTGCTTAAAAAAGTATTGGCCACCATAAGCACCTAGAAAAGCTCCTTGAGAAAACAAATACCAAACCCGAACCCTAAACTTGATGTGTAGAAGGAGAGAAAGATAAAAAAAAAATTGGCGCTGAAAAATAGTAATTTGTCTATTTCTCTCCTCTTTGATGTCTAAGGATAAAACTATTACCCAAACATGTTAGTGCACTCCAAAGATTCTAGGTTGAAATTTTTTCTTTTTCCCTTAACAAAACTTGTTAAAAGTTTTCTTATAGCTAATATTTTGACTAGGTTGAGGCAAAAGTATTAACACAACTATCTCTAAAGCATATACAATCTTCAACACACATTTGACATTAATGACAACCAGTCTTATCAAGATGCAACAAAAATTTCGGTGCAATAATTTTTAAATGAGGTAGAATTCCACACTCTTTGCAATGGTATAGGTGGTTTCTAGTTTGGATTTCTTATTTTTTCCATAAATTAGTTTTCTCGATGTTGTTGTGCAACCCTCATTTTGGAGACTTTGATGGACCATGTCTTCTACATCTCGACTCCTTTTTGGGTGTCATTTTTTGAAAGTGCATGTTTTTTCATGTACTTCATCATGGGGCTATCATTTTCCTCTTTTTCTATTAGAGAATTGTATTTTTAGCATGTGGTCCTTTTTGGTCATTATGGGCTTCCATTGTATGCACTTCTAATTATGTAAATATATGAAATAAAGTGCCTTTGTATTACACATGATTATTGGGATCTTTCACATCTTCTTGTGACTTATTATATTCACACTATGATATAAAGTGTCATGGGGGCTTGATGTTTTCCTTTGTTTCACCATCACACCTTTGTCAAGTGAGTTTCCCTTCCAAAACAACAATGAATCATAATGATTCTTGGTGTGTGCCTTTTGTTTACACACCCTTTATATTTTTTGGTACTTTCATGTTTACACATTTGTATATTCTTGGTTCTTCTTTGTGCACTTCATTTTGGCACATAGTTTTAGTGCATCTATCATGGATCTCCCTTATCAACATTATGGGGGGTTTCTATTGTTGGTGCTAGTGCTTCCTTGGTTCCACATTTAAATTATCTATGTATCTAGTATTTTTTCCTATGTACTAGGTAGATGATTGTACATCAGTGGTTGGTTACCCCTGTATTTTAGTGAGATGGAGCATTTACCATATGGGCACTCTTGCATTCCTATTTTTGGAGGTGACCTTCCTTTTTCACTTGATTAGAGTTCATTAGACTTTTGGTACCTGTGCTATTTGTATCATCAAGTTCAAGATGTTTTTCCTTTATTTTCCATTTGATTCAAGTAGTGTCATTGGGGAACTCATGCATATTCTTGTCTTCTTGATCCTAATCATCATCTATTTCAGCGAAGGTTCTTCTTTTATCACTATAGCAATCATTCTTCAATAGTGTTTCTAGTTTCCTCATGCCTCAATGGTTATCTTCATGTTCATTCTTTATTCCTATTCTTTTGGGACTTTGTTTTGGATACTTCTCATTCCTTCACTCTTTTTTGGAGGCTTCTTCAATCCTTCACTTATATTTCTCTCTTTTGGAGAGGAGTTTTCTCAAACTAGGTTTTCTCCTTTTCTCTGGTTATGAGAGATTTGATTATTTGTACATGGTTACCTCACCAAGCCCTATTTTTTAGGACCCATCATGCATTTAGCTTTAGAGGCTTGAGCTTCTCCCTAAGTTTCACTTAAGGGGGGGTGTTAGAGTAAAAGGTATTTCCTAATTAATTATTTATTTAATTATTAGGTTCATTTTCCTCTAATTACTTAAGCTTACTTAGGTCGTGTTATTTTTATGTCTCATGTCATAGGATGAGGACACATGCCATGTTATTTATTTAATTATTAGGTTCATTTTCCTCTAATTACTTAAGCTTACTTAGGTCATGTTATTTTTATGTCTCATGTCATAGGATGAGGACACATGCCATGTTATTTATTTAATTATTAGGTTCATTTTCCTCTAATTACTTAAGCTTACTTAGGTCATGTTATTTTTATGTCTCACGTCATAGGATGAGGACACATGCCATGTTATTTATTTAATTATTAGGTTCATTTTCCTCTAATTACTTAAGCTTACTTAGGTCATGTTATTTTTATGTCTCATGTCATAGGATGAGGACACATGCCATGATATTTTTATCCTCACATAGGGTTTCTAGGTTGATTATCCTTTTATAAGGATTATCTATTGTATAATCATTAAGATGCACATTCATAATGATTCATGCTCTTTTGGATCAATATCTCTTCGCCTTCATAGATTTGCTAGTGTGAATGAAGCATGTAAACATGAGCATTGGGTTGAAGCAATGAAAGAAGAGCTAAAATAGATTGAAAAGAATGAAACATGGATTCTTGTTCCCAAACCTAAGGATAAGAATGTCATTGGAACTAAATAGGTCTTTAGAAACAAATTGAATGAGCAAGGTGAAGTGATTAGAATTAAAGCAAGACTGGTATGTAAAGGATATTCACAAATGGAAGGAATTGATTTTGAAGAGACCTTTGCCCCTGTTGATAGAATTGAAGCTGTAAGATTATTTCTTGCCTTTGCTACTCACAAGAACTACAAAGTTTATCAGATGGATATCAAATCAGCTTTTCTAAATGGTGAATTGGAAGAAGTGTATGTTGAGCAACTTGATGGATTCCATTTGACTGATAAAGAAGATATGGTGTGTCGGTTGAAGAAAGCATTATATGGACTCAAGCAAGCCCCTGGAGCATGGTATGCAAGATTGGATAAGTATTTGCTGAAAATTGGATTCAAAAAAGGTACTGCTGATAGTAATCTATATTTCAAGAATGATGATAAAGATATGATTGTTGAATTCTTTGTTGATGATATCATTTTTGGAGGAGATGATGGTTTGTGCATGAAGTTTGCTAATGAGATGCAAAATGAATTTGAGATGTCGATGATTGGTGAGATGAATTATTTTTGGGATTGCAAATTACTCAGTTACATAAAAGAATTTTTATATCTTAGTCCAAGTATGTGAAGAAATTTTTGAAAAAGTTTGGTATGGAAGGTAAAAAGCCAGTTGGTACACCCATGGTGACTGGATGCAAGTTGACAATAGAAGACGATTCTCTGAAAGTAAATCAAACAAGATATAGATCAATGATTGGTGGATTGCTATACTTAACTCAAACTAGGCTTGATATCATGAATGTTGTATGTATTGTTACAAGATTTCAAGCTGATCTAAAGGAATCTCATGTGGCTGATGTGAAGAGAATTTTTAGATATTTGAAGGGAATTGTTGACCTTGGCCTATGGTATCCTAAAGATGATGATCTTACTTTGAGTGCCTTTATTGATGCTGATTGGGAAAGAGATGTGAATGATAGAAAAAGTACTAGTAGTGGAGCATTTCTCTTAGGTAAGAAGCTAATTTCATGGTTAAGCAAGAAGCAAAATGCCATTTCCTTGTCTACTACAGAGGCCAAATACATTGTTGCTGCTAACAATTGTACTGAAGTCCTGTGGATGAAATAAATGTTGAAGGATATTAGAGTTGTATATGATGAGCCTATTGCTATATTCTGTGATAATTCAAGTGTTATTAACATTTCTAAGAATTCAGTGTTGCATTAAAAAATAAAGCATATATCTATCAAGTTTCACTTTTTGAGGGAGAAAGTAAGTGAAAAGGAAGTCGGATTGGAGTATGTTCCTACTAAGGAGCAGATTGCATATATCTTTACCAAGCCATTTCCTAAGGATACTTTTGAGTATCTCAGAGGGAAGTTAGGCGTGATTACCCCTCATAATCAGAACTAAGGATGCAAAGCAATTGCATCAGTTTGTTCATTTCACAATTATATCTTGTTTTGAATTGATGTTGTGGTGGTTGCTACTCAGAGGGAGTAGTTAGATGGTTTAGATGTTCAAATATGTGGTTCAAAGATTAGAAATTTGTCATTGATGTCAAAGGGGGAGAAGAGTCATGTGAAAAACTAGTGAATATCTGTGGAGAAGAGTTATGTGGGAGAAGAGTTATGTGAAAGTGTTGAGGAGAAAATGAGTCAGATTCTAAGGGGGAGTAAGAGTCAAGAGTTAGTTGTGTTGATGGTGTTTTTCACATCATGTGTTTCCATCAATTCCAAAGGGGGAGATTGTTGGATGTTGTGGTTGTGTTGTTGATATGTGGTTATCATTGATGTCAACACTATTTGCATTAATTCATTTGAAGTTGTATATGTCTAGGATATTGAGAAAATTGTAATAAATCAGTTGCAAGTTGTCAATGATGAAGTGATGTTTAGTATGGTGGTATGTTCTGTACGTTGATGATCAGAGGTTGTGGACTAAAGGGTTTTTTGTTGAGTGTATCTAGTTTATCCACGTTGAGTTTCAAAGATCCGCATAAATATTTGATTGAGTTATGAAGATTTTCATTCTAACAGTTTTTCTATTTTTTCAGTTGGTGTTCCTGATTGAAGATGAGGCTATTTCAGTTATCTTAGTTGTTGCGGATGCTTCTCTATTGGTTTGTGATGCTTATTAGTTGAAGGCATAGTAGAGTGTGAAGAAAAGTGAAGAAGTGTGTAGAAGAGTGAAGTATTGTTCATGCGATTAACTAGAACTATAACCAAGCATTGGTAGATGCTATTTTCTCAGTTCAAATCCCTACGGATGGCTTTAATACGAATCTCTTTGTAAGATAGTGTGTCTTCCTTTGTATTTGAGCAGTGAGCTCTAGGCAATGTGCCTGAATGCATGTGCATTCCCCATGTTTCATCTTCTTATACTTTTAACAGGGTATAATCTTGTGGACTGGCCTCTACCATGGTTTTTTCCCCTAACAAGGTTTCCACATAAAAAATATTGGTGTTATGTGTGTTTCTAATGTGTTGTTAATTTATATTTTCATGGTTAATAATCAAATCTAAGAATAAGGTTAATAAGTTGAATAAGTTTTGAAGTTTTGGGACAACTGATTCACCCTCCCCCTCTCAGTTGTCTTCCCTTGTTTTTCCAACAACTCAATCCATCAAAAAATAATCATAGAATATTGTGTAGCCTTAGGTCATACAATGAATACCAAAAAATCACAAAATATATTTCAAATTGTCTCTCCTATAATTAGGATCAAAACCTCTTCCTTTTTTGGATTCTCAATAGATACCCTTCCATGTAGATATTCGGGGCATTTTTTATTCTTGAGAAATTAAAAAAATAAATTGGAAGAACATATGCTCTTCTATAAAAAAGAGTCTCCCTTTGGAAAATTAAATGGTTGAAAATGGAAAGTAAAGTTGTCTTAATTAAATCACTTCTAAATGCATTCCCCATTTACATGATGTTAGTTTCAAAAATTCTCAAAGAATCAATGTTATTGAAAATTAACTTAGACATTTCTTGTAGTTAGATAATTTGCATAATAAAAAGAAGCTTTCTCTTATTTCATACAAGAAAACATGTACTTAAAAATTGATAGGAGGGACATGCATACAAATTTTGGAAGCACAAAACATAGCACTAGGAGAAAAAAATTCTTGAAGACTATATGCAAATACATATTCAAAATGGAGTAGAATAATGAGACACAAGTATCTATACACAATGAGTAGAAAAACAATCTTTACTTTGGCCAACCCTCTCAAGGGATAAAAAATGTGGAAATTCATTATTTCATGTCATGATTTGATTCTTCCTCATCTCTTCTATCTAATTCATATTGGAGAAAAACAATTGAGAGGACTAATGGAATGGATACAAACCTCTAAGTTTAGAGGCTACTTTAGCAGATTTACAACCTTTGTTAAGTTGGTTGTGGGGTACAAGATTCAAAGATTAATTCATTCTAGACAACTCCTCCTTCCCACCTGAACTAAAATAGAAATTTGTGTATTAACTTCCCACATCCTAGCTTTAAAAATCAACATTCATAGAAGAACTTAACAAGAGACAAGTTTTATATTCAAAAGAGGAAGATGAGTTGAAATGGATGGCTTTTCAGGTAACCACTTAGTTAGGGATGGTCATAGTTCTTTAACTTCTCAAGTCTCATAGAACTCTTGACAATCAAAATTTTGTTGGGGCTCAACATGTAAGGTGTGAGTTATCTCTTGGTTAGCCTTAAACACCAAGATCTTAATAAGATGAGACTATAAAAGTTGGGGATAAATCCAAAACTTATTGTGTCATATGTGGCATGGATTATGAGGATATTGATCACCTTCTATTAGCATGTAATTTTTCAAATAAATGTTAGATATGGTTGTTGGGAAAATTGGGATGGTTACGGCCCCTTCATAATCTCCTCCTTTCTCATTTTAAGAGTTGGCATGATGTGCCTTGCATCCACACCCCATTTTGTGTAACAAAATTCCCCCTTATTTTCTCTTTTATTTTATTTCTCTTTCTCTTTCTTTCTCATTTTTCTTCCTCTTTGCTCTCTTCTTTCCTTTGTTTCCTTTTTCTTCCTACTTGCCTTTTGTTTTCCCCTTTTGTGTTTTTTTCATTGTTAAGGTTTCAGGATCCCAAGCTTTAGCATGCGAGCCTTTTTGGGCTCAACATTGGACACATTTTTGTTGTCTCTTGTTGGTCTTCAGTGTTTTTCACTTTCAGTATTTTCTTCATTGGAATATTTTCTTTATGTATCCCCGATCTTGAAGGCCTAATGGTGATGACTTCTTGTCACCTTGTGACCCTTAGAGCATTTAAATTTTGTTGTAGAGAATTTAATGGAACATTAATGGTAGGAATTTAATAGGAATAACAGGGGAAATTGAAGTGGTTTTAGTTATCATTTGTGTATTGGAGAGATTAAACAAAGAGCTTTGCAACTTTTCTCAAAATCCCACTATGATTTCACAACCTCCTTTCCATCAACTTCTCTCAAGTTTGATCACTGGTTTGTGGTGTCCCTGTGGTGTTCTTCATTGTCACTCACTAGTTCTAGATTGTGTTCACCCATGTCACCTCTTTTCCCATACAATTACCAGGTAGGATTCATAACTAAAACCCTCATTTCAATTGTTGGTTTTTCTTGTTGTTTGTGCCATTTTTACTGTGTGCTTGGTTTGGTTGGATTTGTTTTTGTTATTGTTTTTTGTTGTTGGCATTTTGTTCTTGTTTTTATTTTTTCATCCTTCACTTTTTGTTCCTTTTGTTTCCCCCCTATTGAATCATGTTTTTTTCCAAGTGTGATGATTGAGGATGTTTATAGCATCATTGTATTGAGCCTTGGGTCTTCCTTTTGCTATGATTTCAAAGATAGCCTTTAGCCCTTCCTGATTAGTGCCTTTTTCCTTAGGTATTTTTTGGATTCATTTTCATTTTTTGGGTTTTGAGTGTGTGATATGTATGCTAAGGATTAAAGGGACAAGAGTTAAATGTTAACCAAAACCCCAAAATATCATAAATAATGCCTTAACAAAATTGGAGTTTATAGAATTGAACATCGAACTTGAAAAGTATTCATTAAACCCTACCTTAAATTTGAAATAAGAGTTAAGCATTACACCTAATGCTCGAACTCCCAATAAAGAATTTCATTATTTTTCAATTAATCATTTATTAGTAATTGGGTGGGTTCATTACTTCTTAACATTCCAAGGGATGAAGAACAAGTGTCGTCCTGAAGTCGGATTCCCAAAAAGAATGATAAAGAAAAACCTTATGGTTTTTTAAATTAGATGTTAGGACTTTAATCTACCAAGTATCAAATGAAACATTAAGAGATAATATTTATCCCCAAAACTTGAACCTCAACACACATTATGAAATGTTAGATTTATATCATATTTCAGTAATCGGGTGAGTGTCTTAGCATTTAGGGTTTTGTAAGAACAAGGGATAAGAGACACCCCTAATCCTTGACACCCAAAGATATTATTCTTAAGAAAAAGTGATCATCAGATTTGGATAACAAGTGTTCTCCCCAAAAATTATGCTTAGTGAGAAACAAGGAATGAGTAATCTTGATCCTCAACACTCAAAATCACAAAGGTGAACACATAATTTTTCAATGTTTGGGTTGTGTTGTGTGGATTGTTTGGTTCTTTTAGTAAATGATAAGACTCATTCTCGAGACTCGATGTTTGATGAGCTAGGTTTTTTCTTAAGTATGGATTGAAAAGGTCTTCTACTATTGTGTAGTTTGAATTGGCTTGCTCTTAGAGCCTGATAAAGGATGTTGATTCATTTTTTTTTATATTTCCCTCAAAGATTTGATGGATGGTGTTTCCATATGTGGGAATAATGCCAAAAGAAGGATCAAAGATGAAGTAACAATACAAAGGCTATCACCCTCCCTCAAAGATATTTTCTCCATATACAAAAGTTGGAGATGTTGACCTAAGACATATAAACATGGATGAGTTCCATAAGAGAATTCACAATGAGGAAACAAGGTATGTTAAAGCTACTTCCTTCAATAAATTAGGGTTGGTGGAGGTAGTCTCCTTCACGATTGCATTACAATCACCTGAGCTAGTGCTAACTTGTGCTTAGTATTATGACCATAAGCATAGGAGAATACTAGGAGCATGTGAAGAGATAGTTCCTGATATCAATTCAAACATGATTGAGAAGGTATTCAAAATCCCTTCTTCCCCTCAATATGATGCCATGGATATGAATAAAGTAGTGGATTACTTTGATAGATGTGAAACAAGTAACCTCAATCTCATTAATACCAAATATTGCTTAAACCATAGAATATATCCCTCAAGTTGGCTAAAGTACAACATAGGAGTGAATTCAGGGAGGATATTAAAGACCAAATCATACTCCTAAGAAGATTTTATGGTTATCCTAGTGCCAAAGACTTCTACCCATGGATGTTTTGCTTTATGTTGTATCTATTTGATGATAATAAAATTTATTGGCCCACCATCATAAGCAATAAATTTGCATGAAAAAATTATAGATGTAATGCATAGAAATAAAATTTATATTATCTCTTATTTAATATACTTGTTAGCCTCTCAAGAAACTTTCATAGGACTCACTAGGCTAGGATCCTTTTAGTTGGAGGAAGTAAAGATTTATGAACATTATCCATAACTAGAATTGGATGCTAGTTACCAGAATTATTATGTGGTAAATTACCACTTTTTCCATGCCATAATTAAAGGACTAGAAGATTTTTTTGCAAGAAGGATCTCTCTAGAACCCATGATAGAACTTAAGAACTTGAGGAATTGGTATATCTAATTCAAGACCTTTACATACATAATATTAGTTGAATTCAATAAGTTTCCCCTCAAAATTCTAAGGCACCCCACAGAACAAATGATCTTGTTAGAATTGTGTAGACAATTAACAAAGATCCATAAATTAATTGCTAGTAAGCATAAGTTAGGAGATTCATTCCCTGTAAAGATGGGGGTATACTCATGTGCCAATATACAAAATTCAAAGAATGCAAAGATAGAATTGGAAAGGTACACTATGGGGATGTATAATGATCCTAGGGACAAATTTGACCCTATTGGTAAACTTAGCAAGGCCATTGGATCCTTCAAATATGAGCCTGCCCTAGAGGACCACTAGGTAAACTGTGGATAAGAGTTTGAATTAATAATGAAGGATTGTTTTTCAGTTGATAGTAAACATAATTAAAGGCTGAAATGTGGTTAGGGTGTCCAAATAATTAAATTAAAATAGGAATTTTTGGATCCCATTTATAATGGATAGGGAATTTTCAACCAACCAATATACAATATAATTTTTTCCATTCAAGAAGATGATAGTATGGATACCAGGGTAGCAAGTGTCAAGGCTTCTTCCTAAATGTGGTTAGTATCTCCATTCCCAATGATGGATTTGCTAAAGCACCAACCTTCCACAAAGAAATCAAAGACAGGTGAAGGATCATCTACTACTATAGAGAAGAAAAAATGATAATCTTCAAAGGTTGGCTCTAAGAAGAGAAAGGAAAAGGAAAGAATTGATATAGGATCTAGTGTAGAGGATGTTGAAGAAGAAATTCCTCTAACGAGGAGGAAAAGAATCAATGTCCCATCACAGACTGCATCTTCCCAAAGGGATGCTTCTCCCGCTCCATCTCCCCCCATGAATCCATTTTTCCATCTCCTCCTCCATGGTGGAATCCCACTCCAACACCTCCACCTTCTCCACGATATTCTCCCCCTCACATGATCACTTCACTAATTCCTCCACCTCCTCAATCTCCTCCACATGATACTTCTCTTCCTTCTCTCCAATAATATGAGCAAAAAACTCAAGGAGAAGAAGTTAATAACAAGGAGGCAGATGAAGAAGAAGTGACTATAGAAAAGGAAGTCCATGAAGAATTCCTTGTGGAATAATATGTAACAGAAAGACATGAGGAAAGGAAATTTGAACCAAATAAAGAGGTTCAAAATGAGCAAGTGACTAGAGAGGAAGTAATAAGAGAATATGTAGAGAAACATGAGGAAAACAAGATGATTCTAAAGCCTCACACAATACTAAGATTATAAATTCTCCTCAAAGGGAAGTCTCTTCAAATATTCCAATATGGGTGAACCACACCATAAAGAAGAGAAAAAGAACATACGTACAAGAAGAGGAATAAAATAGCCTTAGAATCCTCACAGAGGCCTTTCAATCCCTGACCAAAAGAAAGAAAATGTCAAGAAAAATGTCTACTATCACTATGGATGAGTAGGGAAATAGAATTTCTCAAATAGATTTCCCTCTAGTGAATAAATATGAATTATACATGGAGTTAGAGGAAGTTGCTAGATAAGACAGGTCAACTTGGGTGTTCAAACAAGAGAAGGGGAGAAACAATCTATACAAATGGTTATCTCCACCATTTTGGAAAGGATGTAGAAAAATGTGAATTCCAAGGAATAACTTAATGCTTTGGTAACACAACAAACAACATGTGTAAAAAAATTAACAGGACCTATTGATTCAATTTCTCCTGAGTCAATTTTTCAAGTTTCACTTAAAGGTGAAGTCTTACACCCTTACCCTGAAGGGTGGGTATCTACTGCTAATCAATAGAAAGATGATTTTTTAGCTTTGACAAGCAATTTTTTGAGAAAATTAATAAAATATTATCATTACATTAGTGATAAGATATGTTGGCACACTAAATAGAGGTGGGAATAGATAAGGAATTAATGGTATGGGAGGATTACATTTCAATTTTGTAAATCTGAATAAAAGCCACTTCCTCAGAAGACTTGCTAAAAGCAACTGTAATAGAAGAAGAAGACTAGGATAAGCCTGGAGAATGGTTAAAGGCAACACAAATAAGGTGAAGACCTTAAATAAATGCAAGAATAAGTTGAATAATAATAAGAGCCTAAACAATTGTGCTAAGATAAAGATTGAACATTTTGTGGAGAATCTACATTTTGTGGAGAATCTTGGTTGTACATTTTGGGAAACTCCATCTTTAGTTGTTTCTCCTAGCAAGATAATTGAAGAACTTAAAATTTCACTGCAAGGATAGACCACTCAAGAGGCCATTGACCAAATGATGACTAGGAAGAAAGAGTTATAGACCTTTCAATATGAGTTGGCAGGTTTTACCACTCTATAGGAAAAGGTGAAGATCTCAAAATTTTCACAAAGGATCAAGTTATAGTACTACCAAGGTCCTCCAGTAGATTTGATGAATGAAGTCATCACCATCTTCTCTGAAAATTTTCCTAGCCAAGACTAGTAGGACTTTTGAATTTTGATTTCTTTCAATAAATTTTGTAATAAATTACAATACCCAAGTGATAACTTTAAAGTTAGCATTGTGTTTTTAGTTAGACTTCAGTTCTATATGAACTTTTTAGTTTAGTTTTAGTTAGTCCCAAAATCATAATTGGGCACTTTAGTTTCACTTTCAGTTAGCTTTTTTTAGATCCATGAATTATGGGATACCTAAGTCTATTTAATTAAGATTCTTAAATCATTTTAATAATCAAAACTAAAGAATTTTGCAAAAGAACTTATACATTTTCAACATGGATTTCCCTACTAAATTTTGTGAAGGTATTTTATGAATCAAAGGATCATGCCTTATTTGCATGTATATGGATCTCAATCTCTAGTGATGGAATGATTGCTTCAATTGTCTAAATTGAGTAAATTTATGAAATATGTCGTGTTACAATGATATTGAATAGTGTTTTATCTCATATCTGCACATGTTTGATGGTGATTTGTTTGATATAACTTCAAATATTGAGATTGATTGATTTCCTTTGAAGATTGTATTGGTGTTAACAATTGTGTGAATATTGGTTGCTTTAATAGTAGTTATTGATATTTTTTTTTAACCACTCTAAATTGATAAATAAATCAAATCTTATCATTGTCTACTTAAATTAAGCATTTATCTCTTAATTATTTCTTGTAACCCTAAATTCTCTTAATCTTTATTTTATGATATTTCGAGTAAGAGAAAGAGCATCTAAATAATATAGATCTACTAGAGAAAAGTACAATATGTAGTTGGTTTCTAAGGAATAGAATTTATTTTTTATTATAATAGTAGGGAAAGGGCCCTAATCCCATATAGTATCAAAACAAAGCTAAAACATCTTCACAAAGATAGGTTGGGAAACAACACCAACCAAACCACCAAAAATAATAGAACTATTTCAACGACTATAAAAGATCCCACATAAGGGCGTGCAAACCAGAGTTTAAGTAATTCATAGGCTCACAAGCCATATAACCATCCATAATATAATAAAAAAGATATGAATCAGTCCAAAAATAAACACCATGAAAGTCCATAGTTTTATAACCAACATAAGACAATATAGTATCTAATAGCCTAAATGCAGAAAGACTAGAAAACCAAAAAGAAAGACATCATTATTTGGCATTGGAAATAAACTCCCAATATTCCCCAATTTTGGAGATGTAATCCCTCAAGTCATGAACACCATCATTAGTCGATTCCTTCACTTCCTCTTTCTTTCCAATCTTTTTGAGATGTTTCTAGATTTTAGTTTGTCTCAAAATCGAGCCAATCACTGCTCTTCGGATAAGCCCCTTGATAACCTTCTTCAATGTGTTAATAGCCTTCTCCATGTCCTCCATTTGAACTTGCAAAAAGATGATTTTTCTTTTCAAAACATCAATGTTGGTATCTTCAATAGGTATTTCAACAGGGGAATTATCATTTTCCTCCAAACTCTCCATCCCACCAAATCCATTGGCCTCCTCCCCATCCATATCCTCCTCTTCTTCCTCAAATTCATCTTCCTCCCCCTCATATTCACTATAATCATCACTTTCCATACCCTCACTATCCTATTCATCACATATTCAAATTTGACAATAATTAAAAACTCCTCTTCATCTACAACTATGGATTTTCCTTTTCCTTTTTCCTATTTTTCATTAGAAGCAACCTTCACCAGTCTAGATGATCTTTTGCCACCTCTTAAAGAGCCACTAAGCTCCTCATCATAATATCCCTTTTGAAACCCTTCTAAATCCTCTATGATGGTAATAATATTATCTTGTTTCATTTTATTGTTTGTCATCTTATTTATTTTAGGAGATTCTAGTAAGAGAGGAGAGTTTTTTCTCTTCTTTGAGGTTTCTTTTAGTAGCACCAACTCTATAGAGCTCCCGTCCAGATTAATCTTAGGTTTTAAGATTATTTTTTTCTTACAGGGTGTAATATTTTTAGCAACGATCGAAGGACTGCCTTTGAGAGGCTCAATCCTAATAGAGGGGAGCCTAGGGTTATATCCAAGGGTAGGGTTTTCATTCTCTTCAGAATTAGAAATGCACATTTCAACATTTCTGGGAGGGTTCTCATTTCTTATGATTAAAGAGTTTCCATACAAGTTATTAGCCAAGAAAAATTTGTAAAGGGCCATAATATAAAGCCCTTGATGTAGGGGAGAAGAGGCACTATTCTCAATATTTTTTTGCATAGAGGATAATAAATAAAATGGCATATTAATGCTATCATTGTGCCTAATGTGATACAAGATAGGAAAGTGATAAGAATGCACCATCATATACCTACCCTCAAGAGTAAATTAGAGCATAATATACATACTTACCATGACAAATGGCAGAGGGAGGCCAAGGCAGACATAGCCATTCTAGAATATTGCCAATTTCTTGCCTTTAACAAAGAATTTATCAATAAAGCTTTGGTACTCTCCATTAATTTTCTTCACAACCTTCCTACCCTAATTTTCCAAGCACGTGGCCTCTACAATTAGTTTTCATCACTTCAAACTTAACACCAATGGCCAGATGACCCCCTTCCAATAATTGGTAAACTTAGAAGTCAAAGTCTCATTATACCCCTGCATGGCTTCAAAAAGGAACCCATACCAAAATTTTAAAATATCCTCCACAAATCAACATTATGTTTCAAGCCATCACAGTTAACAAGCTTCGTGCACTTCCTCAGACCTCCCATTCTGATGTAGGAGCATCCATGGTTGATAGGATATCCTACATCAACCAAAAGGAATTTGAATTTGAATTTGCATTTTAATTTTGGTGAGGTTGTGTGATGAATTTGAATTTCATATGAGGTATGTTTAATTTCATTTCATCTTGGTTAATTTCATGTTTATTCAAGCTCATTTTGAAATGGTCAAAATTGGCATAGTGCAAATAATGCAAAATTGTAATTTTAACACAATGTGAATTCAAAAATGCCAAGAAAAGCATGATAGGAATTGGGATATGAAATAAAGGTTTTTTAAATAATTATTTAGAATCCCTAAAAAATAGGAGTTGTGGAGGTGGGTTCTAAGGTCTACTTTTTCTGGGATTTTCTTTTTTAGGAGCTAGTGGAGGAGCGGTCAAACGTAACTCCCAAATTTTGTGGAATGGAGAAATCAATTAGAATTAATTGTTAACATTATTTAATGTTTTAATTTATGTTTTTGGTGTAGCTACATGATAGGGGTTATTCCAATTTTGGGAAAGGGGAATTTTAAGGAAATGAACTAAAATTTCATTCCGACAGGGAGTTATGAAGGACTGCAGCAAATAGATTGGAAGTTCATGGTTAGAACTTGTTGAGTGTTGTGATTGTTTGTTGTAGGTTGCATAATTGAAGATTGTGAGACATAAGTCCACTTGTTGAAGGGAGAAAATACATGAATTTATTTGTTAGTTTTGAGGAGTTTGAAAAAAAATTGTTGCAGGTTTGGAGTGATTGATAACAAAAAATAGAGTGCCAAGTCTTTTAGTGAGAAGTTGCAGGAGTTGTAGGTGGAATAGAGGTGTTGGTGAGTGAACAGATTTATGGGAGCTCACATAGTTTGAGCATGAGAATATTTTTTAATGTATTTCATTTTCTTATGTGATATTTGTATGAGGTTTTATTATTGTTTATTAGTCTTCTATGATTGAAAATAATTTGTAATAAGATTTTTCTTTGAAGCATAGCAATGGTTACAAGTTGCAAACCAAGATTGTGTTGGATTGTTTGCAATTTCTACATTGTTTGAAGAATTGATTGTGAGAGGGTTTTAAGAGGGTTGTTACAGGTATTAAATGGACATATGTTGTTGTCCATTAGTCCTTTTTTGATTGAGAATGTTTTGTAATCATTTATTTTTACATTGCAATATCAAGTTTTCTTGTTTTATAAGCAATACTTCCAAATGTTTGATGTAATTCCTATGTGGATTTTAAAAGGGGATTGAAGTGGTTTTTGAAGGGTGTTACAGCCCTTCTTATTCCATTAGTGGTATCAGAGTTGGTTGTTTCTGAGTGTGTAGGCAGAAGCGCCGATGTGAGGCAGTTTGCACCAGGACTTGCGGGTAGAGAGTGAAGCAATTGCAAAGAGAGTGTGGAAAAGTGTTTGAAAAAATGTATTGGAAGCCAAGAGAATGTTTTGTGATGAATAAAGAATTTCTAGAGACACAAATAGAGAATCAAGAGCCCATCTAGACAAGTAATTTATTCCAAACAAGGTGTAAAGTGAGTGGGAAATGTTGCAAAGTTATTGTGGACAGCGGTAGCACCAATAATATTGTATCTAAAGAGATGGTAGACAAGCTGAAATTGAAATGAATAAAGCATCCTATCCCATACTACATTTCTTTGTTGCAAGGAGATTTCCAAATATGGGTAAGTGAGCAATGTGTGGTTGATTTTAAAATTCATATATATAAGGATGTGATTGTATGTGATATAGTACTTATGGATATATGCCATGTTTTGTTAGGTAGACCATGGCTATATGATCGAAGAAATCTACATGATGTAAGGAAGAATACATATATCATCATAAAGGATGGGGAATAATATGTTTTGAATCCTTTGCAAGATAGGCAAGAGGAAGTGGCAAAAGAAGTTGTAGCAGATAATAAGGATAGAAAGGAAAATAAAATAGGAAGGGTTGAATCTTATTGTTCTTTCAGTACTAATATGTTTGCAAGTGAAAATTTATGTGTGGGGAAGAAGGATGAAAAGGAAAATGTGGAAATCCTTGTTCAAAAGGATAAAGAGGGAAAAGAAGAGGAAAGTACAACAATGATTAAGGATGATGAGTTTCCTTTGGAGGACTTGAAAGTAATGGAAAATGAAAGTGCATTTAAGAGTGAAGGTCAACAAGTTATGGCAATAGACAATGGTGAAGAAAAGGTTGAGGAGAAAGAGGTAATGCATAATGCTTTTTCATTTTTATAATGAAGATGAGAGTGAATTTTTTGTAGATGAAAATATTTTAGTGGTAGAAAAGGAATGGAAAGTGTTGACAGAAGGTGGAGTGAAGATAGTAATGAGAAGGTAAAACCTTTTCTTTTTAATTATTTTCATGATCGGTTGGATGATTTAGTGAATTCAAATGAAATGTGTTAGTTAGAGATTGCTAGTGAATTATGGAATGCAGAGCATTTGTATGGTGTTGCAGAGTTTGGTGCAGGTACATTTTGGTGGAGGTGGTCAGTCAATGGTGGGTCAAATACCACAAGAGAAGAGAGGAAAATGTGTGGAATTAGGAGGAAGATGGTAAATGGTGGATACAAGTCCAAAAGAGGAGAGAAGAATGAAATGCGGGGTTGGTGGAGGAGGATGGTGAATGTTCTAGTAAGATGTTGGAAGAGGAGGAAGAAGAGATTATCAGAGGTTAATTTCATGTTTATTCAAGCTCATTTTGAAATGGTTAAAATTGGCATAGTGCAAATAATGCAAAATTGCAATTTTAACACAATTTGAATTCAAAAATTCCAAGAAAAGCATGATAGGAATTGGGATATGAAATAAAGGTGTTTTAAAACAATTATTTAGAATCCCTAAAAAATACGAGTTGTGGAGGTGGGTGCCCAGGTTTACTTTTTCTGGGATTTGCTTTTTCCGGAGCTAGTGGAGGGGCGGTCAAACATAACTCCCAACTTTTGTGGAATGGAGAAATCAATTGGATTTAATTGTTAACATTATTTTATGTTTTAATTTATTTTTTTGGTGCAGCTACATGATAGGGGTCGTTATAATTTGGGGAAAGGGGAATTTGAAGGAAATAAAATGAAATTTCATTCCGGCAGGGAGTTATGAAGGCATTTTTTCTTCCTGTAGCTTTCAGTTTTTGGGAGAAGTTGAAAGGGAGTTGGAGAGAGGTTGTAGCATCCCATGAAGATTTATTTTTTCTATATTTTTCAGGTGTGAGGAGCTATTTTCAGTAGCAAATAGATTGGAGTTCATGGTTAGAACTGGTTGAGTGTTGTGAGTGTTTGTTGCAGGTTGCATAACTGAAAATTGTGAGACATAAGTCTACTTGTTGAAGAGAGAAAATACATGAGTTTGGTTCTTATTTTTTAGGGGTTTTAAATTTTGTTTATTGCAGGTTTGGAGTGATTGACAACAACAAATAGATTTTTGAGTCTTTCAGTGAGAAGTTACAAGAGTTGCAGGTGGAATAGAGGTGTTGACGTGCATAGATTTGTGGGAGCTCACATAGTTTGAGCATGAGAATATTTTTTAATGTATTTCATTGGATTATGTGATATTTGTATGGGGTTTTATTGTTGTTTATAAGTCCTATGTGACTGAAAATAAGTTGTAATAAGATATTTTTTTTAAGCATAGCAATGGTTGCAAGTTGCCAACCAAGATTATGATGGATTGTTTGCAATTTCTATGTTGTTTGAAGAATCGATTGTGAGAAGGTTTTAAGAGGGTTGTTGCAGGTATTAAATGGACATATGTTGTTTTCGATCAGTCCTTTGTTGACTGAAAATATTTTGTAATCCTTTTTTTTACATTTTAATATCAAGTTTGCAAGTGTAAACCAAGTTTTCTTGTTTTATGAGCACTACTTCCAACTATTTGATGTAATTCCTGTGTGGATTTTAAAGGGGGATTGAAGTGGTTTTTGAAGGGTGTTGCAACCCTTCTTATTCCATCACATTTTTATAGAATGTAGATTCTTCACACCCTTCTTCCTTTTAATATACTTCTTCATACCACATACAAACTCTTCGGTGCTCATGTAGATAGTAGTATGCACCCTCAAATTACAATTTTTTTTTTCATTGCTTTTAGGAGATAGAAAGTAGCTAATGTGATGAGGATTAATTATCAACCAGAAGATATTGGCATTGCACACAAACCCAAGGACAATCAAGAAATGATTATTCATCATCTTCATAAATCTTGTTGATTTAGAGATGACACACCTTTCCTCATGAATGAAGCTTGAGGATACATTTGACATGTGGATAATACTCAAAAAGACCAAAACATCACCTTTTCGAGTAGCCTTTTGATACAAGGGATACTAAAAAACAATGTTTTCATTAATGTCTTAATCGTTTATCCAATCCACATAACTATCCATTATTTGAACAATATGGTCCCCATAATAATTAACATGTGAGCTTTTACAATCACCCCTCAAACTAATGTAGCCTATCATCATAACAAGTACTCTTATCAGTCAGTTTGAGATTGTATGCATTTTAATATTTTTCTTTTAATAAAATGTCTTTTATCCCGCTTGACAGCATCCTAAAATCTTAGCATATCCAGTTTTGATACCTAAGGGCTTCATTTGCAACTACATCAACAACACAATTTCCTTCTCTATAAACATGTTGAACTTTACAATGAGTGAAGGCTCTCATGAGTTGTTTGAAATTATCTATAATGTCCCTTGTTTCCCAAGGAACAATACTATCATCTTTTAGGATATCGATTATAAGTTTGGAGTCTCCTTCTATAATGACCTTTAGATAGTTGAGATCTTTTAAACATTTTATATCTCCTCAGGCAACCATCACCTCTGCCATATTATTACAACATGTGCCAAGACTTTTACCATAGCTAGAAATGCAATTTCCTTGATGGTTTCATATTATACCTCCAACACCTACTAAACCTATATTCCCTTTTGAACAACCATCAAAGTTACACTTAACCCAATCAATATTAGGAGGAGACCAAACAGTGTTTTTTCTAGTGATGTATTTAGACCAGTTGATTTGGTAAGGTCCTTTTTGAGGCCCAAAATTTTCTTTAATTTTTTCTCCTTATAAGAAGGCATAAATTTTGAGAAAGAGTATACCCCTACTTCTACATTTTCCTGAATTTGGTTCTTGATAGCCATACACAAATCTTTGCTATTTTTTTAGTTTCACAAAAAATTATGTTTTTCTCTCCTTCCATAACCCCTAGGTTATGAAAGGAGGTACTTGATTCCATAAGTCCTTAATTATATTGTGAGGATAAGGAAAAAGAGACCAATTGTCTAGAAACATCTTCAATAAGGGAGGAAAAGCCCATTTTGTCATAAGTAAAGGGAGAAAGAAATATCATATGTCTCTTGAGTAAGAGCATATGTCTCTTGAGTAAGATCAATGAAAGAATAGGTGAATTATGGACACCTCCTCTTCCTTACAAAGAAATCATTTGTTGAAAAACTAGAAACCTATTTTGTTTAGGTTATCAATAATAAGGATTTTCCCATGGGAAACTACCCGCCAAAAACAATTAACTTTTGGTATCATGTTTTTTTATCTAGACTTGGTTCCAATGAAGGACAATTTTGGGAAGGATAGGTTTGTCCAACACTTCATAAGTTTTCTTCACTGAAAAATAGCCTGAAGGGTACTTGATCCATATCCATTCATCCTTCCTCTCTTTTGAGAAAAAAATAGCATCACCAATTCTTTGATATAAGCTTTGCACTGTTGCATCCTAGTTTTGTAGTCTCCCTCCTCAAAGATTAACTCCCAAGATTTGATTTTTAAAGTTGAGTCATTGAGGCTCCATCCCTTCCCAATTTATATAGCCAACAACCTATTTTCCATAAATTCTGATCAATCTTTGTTCTAATTGTTGAAGGTGGTCAATTGATGAAAGAGAACCATTTCACCAACCATCCTCCCAAAATTCAGTATCTTTTTCATTACCAACTCTTTTCTTCACCCCCTTATTTAGCACACTTCTTATTTTTGAGAAGATTGTTCCAAAAAATAGAACCGTAAGGAAAATCAGAAGCATTTAGGAAGCATCCTTGTTCCCTATTTCGTAGATATTTATCCTTTAGAATCTTAACCCAATATTTAGCTCCTTCCAAAAGACACCACCCCATCTCAGCAAAAAGAGATTTGTTAAATAGTTTGAGCCTTCTTATACCAAGGCCTTCAAAACCCTTTGGAACACACAATTTTTCCTAGCCCACAAGCATCATTTTGTTTCTCTCCTCAGCCCCTGACCACAAAAATATTTTTTGGATCTATTATATCTTGTCAGCAATGAAGGTAGGGATATTAAAAACTATAAATTTTTGTAATGAGGCTTTGAATAGATGCAGCTTCCCTACTCAACTTAAGAGTTTACCCTTCCAACTAGCCAACTTTTTTTTTAATTCTCTTAATAATGTAATTCCAATAGTTACTATTATGTTTTTTGGAAATAAGAGGGAGGCCTAAGTAAGCATCAAGAAAATTATCATCCTAACAACCCAATATGTAGACAACTTTTTCTTTCATTGTCTACTTCGTATTGAAGAAGTTTATCTTGCTTTTGTTATAGTTGATATGTTGACCTAAAGCCTTGACATGAGCATTAAAAGTGGATTTCTAATTGCTAGCTTCAATAATTGAATCTTCTCCAAACAAGATAGTGTCACCAATAAACTAGTAGTGATATGCAAGAGAAAGATAAGAGGCAACCTTAAAACCTTTCAATAAATTATTATCCAAGATTTTTGTATATTTCTTCCCAAGACCTCTGCCACAATTATGAAGATGTAAGGAGAGAGGGTATCCCATTGTCTTAGACCATGACCACAAGAAAAAAAACCCTTATTGACACCATTCACCAAAATAAAACATTTCGAGGTAGTAACACAAGTAGTAATAAGCTTAAGATACCTTTCTTTGAACCCATATTATTTAAGGACAACAAAAAGGAAAATTCAAAACACTCTATCATAGGCTTTATAAATGTCCAACTTCATCGCCATCCCCTATTTCTTGTTGAGCTCCATATAGTGGATAATATCATGGGTTGAAATAGCAACATCCAAAATGTGTCTTCCTTGAACAAACCCCTTTTGGTTAATAACAATCATTTTATATAAAACAACTCTCAATTTTTTCACAATAATCTTAGAAAAATATTATAAGTGGTGTTGCAAAGACTTATAGGCCTGAAATCCTGCATTTAGGAGACATCTTCCTTTTTAGGGATGAGAGCAATAAAACTAGAATTTAGTTGGTTTAGGAGTATACCTAACCGAAAGAAGTCTCGAGCAACATTTAAGAAGTCACAACACACAATGTCCTAGAATTCCTAAAAGAAATTAGGAGGAAACCCATCTAGTTCAAGGCCTAATAAGCTCCAAAAGAGAAAACAACAGACTTAACTTCCTAGAGGGAAATAGCTTTAGTCAGTTCCTTAAGGTCTTGGTCAGTGATCACCTTGGGAATCACTTGAAGAAGTTCATCAGGCTCCAAAGGGGCATCATCAAAATCCATCTAAAAGTTTGAAAAAAAGGAGATAGCCATATCAACAATTTCTTCTTTAGTATTCAAAATAGAGCCATCCTCCTTAACAAGTTATCCTATCCTATTTCTACTTATGTGTTTCATAGTAGATTGGTGAAAGAGCTTAGTGTTTTTGTCACCTTATGAAAGCCACTAAATCAGATATTTTTATTTCCAGAAGATCTCTGCATGTTTGTTAACTCTAAACCATTGAGCTCTCAAATCACTTTCCTGATTGCAAATATCCTCATCAACCACTCCTCTTTCCATCAAATTCTACACCTCTTTTATGTTATTTCCAATAGATTTATTTATGTGGAAGATGTTGCCAAAAGAAAAATTATTCCATCCTTTAACTCTTTCTTTGATCCTTTTTATTTTATTGGAAAAACAATACATTGGGGTTCCAACACAAGGTTCCTTCCACCATCTATCCACAAGGGTTTTGAAGTCTAGATGACAAGTCCACATTATTTCATATCTAAAAGGAAATGGTCCTTTGACAACATTATCTTTCCTACAAAGAAGAAGAGCATTGTGATCTGACCCAGTTCTAGGGAGAGCCATTAAATTGAGAGCCTAAAGAATGTTCCAATTGGAAGAAATGAGAAATAAATCTAGTTTGACTTGAATCAAGTGATTACCCAATCTTCTATTAGACTAGGTAAACATGGCACCAAGTAAAGGAACATTAAAGAGGCCAATATAGTTGAAGAAACTAGCTAGATACATCATGTTATCTAAAAAATCCTCCAAGCCCCCCAACTTTTCAAAAGGAAACAATGGAGAATTGAAATCCCCTTCAAGCACCCAAAAATATCCAATTTTGCTTCTTATATTATATGTTAGGATATCCAGAGACATTCTATCAATCCGAGAGTGAGGTTCATAGATATTTATCAAATTCCATTTTTCAAAAGTTATAAGATCTTCAAAAGAAACCATCAAGCAATTCTTACTGGAGAAACCAACAGTACCCTTAAATGTAGAGGGGTTACACAAAGTGTAAATACCCCTTGAATCACCTTCAACATCACTCACAACATAATTGGCACTAGGCTAGAATTTCTTAACAAAAAATTCAAAGGTTTCCTTCTTCATTTTAGTTTCTTGGAGCAATAGGATATCAACTTTATTGTCTTCTAGACAAGTCTTAACCAAGTGTTATTTATAGGTACCATTGAGGCCTCTTATATTCCATTAGATTATCTTCATAATCAAAAGTAAGCATAAAAAAGCATCATCTTGATGTTGTTTAAAGGAGGGAACAACTCCCCCTCATTTTTATACTTAGGACCCAAAAGAGTGTCTAAGGTCTTTTTCCTTCCCAAAGAAACGTCTCAGGTAGTGTCTTTTTTTCTAGTTTCCTTTTGTGATGGTCTACCAACTTCATTTCCTCCTCCAACATCAGGTTTCTTCTTCCTTTTGGACTTACTGTTAGTTTGGATCTAGTCATATTCAACTGCCTCATCTACAGGGGAGGGCGAGAAGCCCAACAAAGTTATGGAATCCTTCAAATTATTTCCTTCTTTTTGAATTAGAAGAGGTGTATCATCAACAGTTTGTTTCTCTAAAGAAGAAACGTGAGAAAAAGGATCATTTTCCTAGCCTATTTGAGAAACAATCTCACCTTCCTCTTAAAAATCATATTTTTTTTAGAATGATGGTTTTGATTTCCTTCTGAGTTGATTCTTGATTTTAACTCTTCAAGATTCTCTTCTATATGTTTGGTATTGACTTGCTTCTCTCTTCCCTCATTTTCCTTTCCATTCTCTTTTTGAGGAAACTTAGCTACATTTTGTTTTAGTTCATCTAAAGAGACAGATGTAAACTCGTCTCCAATAGAGATCTCAATTGGCACTTCGGTGTCATCCTTTAGGAGCTTGTGAACTTGGTCACTGGACGGGGCAGCCTGTACATCCTTTTCACCATTATCTTCTTTAGGGAGTATTCCTATAGTAGAATCCTCGATTATAACCTTTCTATCTGATATTAGTTCCACCTCAAGGGTAGAGGTTTGAGGAATCTGAGAAACATTCATAGGGTAGCCTTATCATTGGATTGAAAAGAAGGAATTTCAAAGAACCCAACTCCCCACTTTTTGAGTTTTGAAACCTCCTATTGCAAGTATCTTAGAAATGTCCAAATTTCTTACAAATTTGCAATATGCTCTATAATTTTCATACTCCAAAGGTTGATTCCATTTTCCAAATTTTGACTTTAGGGCTACTGAAGTTGGGAACAGTATTAACCACCACATTAACACATATCCTAGTGAAAACCAATGTCAAAATTTTCTTGAGCAATTTTATACACAACCAATAAATTACCAAAATAATTAGCAATCCCCTTGAAAATACCAAAATTTTAGAATTCTAATGGTAGCCCCGAAAGGCGCACCTAGGTTGGGGCTACCACACCCAGATTAGCAGATGGGTCAAACTCCATTTTCCACTTACAAAGTGATAGAAAGTTCTTAAAACCAATTTCAAAGGCCTAAGGCCCCCATGAGAACCTTAATCAGATCTTCTTGCACAACAAAACTAAAGAGGAAAAAACCTTTATTCATTGCACTAATAGTAACACTTCCTTTTAAATTCTAGACAAAGTCAACCCATTTCCTTACTTGGTCAATATTCAAATGGTACACCATGAATTTACCCACTAATGATAGCTTAAGATCATCAATCGCCTCGAACATGAGCTCTTCAGGAACTTCAACTTCTAGAATATCTACTAAACAAGAGATAGATTCTACATTGAGCCTAGCCATAGCTGGCGAACCTCCACCAACGAAATTTTCAACAAATGATACTAGGTCCTCTTTAGAGAAAAAAGACTTCAAGCCATAAGAGGGTGAAAAAGGGTACTTGCTAGATGTATGAGTAGCCAGTCCCATAGAAGAAGGTGCAACAAAATTAAGAGTTGTACCAGGTTTGGGAACAATATTTTTGGATACAACAAAACCTGGATCTATACAAGATTTGAGAACAACATTTCTGGATGGGTGACCGGCCCATCAATCAATCAATCAAACCCTGGAAACTTGTAGAAATTTGAAATTGCAGAGCACAAATTCCTTTTTTCTCTCCATCCAACCACTATTTGTTAACCTTGTGGAATAAAATTTGTTGCTTTCATTGCATGTCTTGAATTTATTTTCTAGGGAGCCTAAAAATCTAGGTCCCTTGTTGAAACATGTTTACATCTATTGCTTAGTTGTCCATCATGGTCAAGACCTAACCCAAAAGGAATATTGGAGTAGATAAATCTGCTCTTCAAGAGGAGTAATAACTAGTTAGTTATTAGCAAGTTGGTTATGCTAAAACCACCATCAACATGACCCTCTGTATGAAATAACTCTACTTATGTATCTCTTTGGGAAGTAAACCCCCAAATTCTCATTCAACAATTATGGCTATAAATAAATAACCACGTTTTTAGGAAGACAATATGCAACTTAGATCAAAATTTATTCAAAATTGAGCTATCTATTCTCAAATCATTCATATCTCATATTTTGAATGTTTCCTCATCAAAAATAATGTTCACATCATGGGATAAGATAATGAAAAAAAATGGTAGTATTTAAGTCTTCCACCACATAATACTTTTCTAGCCTCCACTGCTAAGACAAATAGAGACTTGTTTAAGTGGAAATCCCCTTCACCAAATATGGTTAAACTCAACTTTGATGGAGCCTCAAGAGGAAACTTGGGAAAATCTAGTGTAGGTACAATCTTAAGGGATCACTTAAGCATCTCATTATTATAACATACAAGAATCTTCCTACTATTACAAATAATATAGTAGAAATTAATGTACTTCTCATAGGTTTGGAGCTTTCCACCAGAAAAGCATCCAAAACCTTCAAATTGAAGGTGATCCAATGGTAATAATAAAAATTTAAACACAAAATGCCTCTACCAATTGAAAAGTGGAATACTCCTTAGCCTAGGTAAATATACAACTATAAAATCTATCCTCCTATGAAATTTCACATTGCTATAGAGAGGAAAATAAGTTGGAATATTCTTCATTGAATTACGTAATTGATTGCAATCACCAATATATGGATTTCAATAAGTATGAAAAATAACAAATAAAAAATAGTTTAAACTAGGGGAGAGTGCCCAATAGTGGTGCAGGTACCAATAGTTGTCATACTACATGTACATTCAAAGCCCAATATTTTAAAAGTATGGAACTAGTAATTGTAAGAGAGGACTCAATAGATGAACAAAATATTCCCATTACATTAAAAAAGCAACAAATCATATGATGCCACAATGACAAACTCAAAAACATGACTCAATGCACCACTATTGGTCTAACTTTTTTTGGGGGTCTATTATGACCCCTTAACAAAAAGCATGTTGATGACACCTTTTTTTTTAGTTTATGTGGGTGAAACAAAATATTTGAATTGTCCACATCCCTAGCCACTCGGAGATATAATTTTTTAATGTCAATGTTGCATGTTCATTTCTATGTTGACCCATAAAGTTAGGGTGCACCACTATTGGGCCCTCTCCCCTAAACACAACCAAGCAAGTTTTCCTTTCATTGCTTCAGATTTCCAAACTTCAATCATGTGTTAAAAAGGTAATAAATTATTTAGCCTAATTTTTTGTTAAATGCATTGTGTGGTATAGGAAGTCATTCCAATGATGTATGGTCTCATTTCTCTCACATCTTTTCCCATACTTTGTCTCCTCCACCTTGCCAAATATGCTATGTTGGTTTGTGTTATCTACTCTAAATATATTACCCCCACATGATACTACCTCCAACTAGGAATTTCATCTTTGAAAATTTGAGATCTACATTCTACAAATCATGATTGGAAATCCTAAAGATTTAGCTACCTTCAAGATGCCCTTCAAATTTATTTACTTGAAGTGTCCTCACTTCCTTCTTCCATTCTACCAATTCTTATGCCAAAAGCCTTGCTCAACAACAAAGTTCATGTCCATTAGTGTGAGGGGTCCTCTATAGTGGTTGGAGCTTATGATGCCCCAAAATTGAGATACATCTTCAAATTTAATTGCATAATGATTGATTCATCTATTCAAAAAGTATTTGGTATGGAAGTTTTAGCATATCCTAGCTATTTATATTCCTATATTATGAAGTGGCTTCTACTTTCCTATCAAACCCCATGAACCTCTTAAAATGTCTTACCCTATTGTGTCTCCTTTGTTATAAATATGTTTGAACTGATATTATTGATGACACTCAACTTTAAATTGCCCTCATTTCTTACAACCTTGCTAAAGGTATTTTCCCCTTGGGTAGGATCTTTTCCTTTCATTGGATATCCTACTCTTCAGTGGTAAAATGCATCTATAATTCCATCACCTTGGGGCTAAAAGAGGATTATGGGATATATCTCAAAAATTTAGTGTCTTCTCACAAACACCTCCTAGAACCAACACTCCTTTACAAGGAAACTGTAACATTCAAGGATCTCTACACTTTGTTGAAACACACCCCTCCAATTCTAGTTCAAGGACTTTATCTCCTTGGGTCAATAAATATTCTCTATGATGAGGATCCAATCTTCAAAGATGAAGAAAACAACCCTGTGAATGAGTCTAAAAGAAACAACTCAATTGATGGTAATGAAGAAGAAAATTAGGGTTTTTTTGTCCATGCTTATACTTCCAACATTATTTTTATTTTTTATTTCAACAAGAACATTTCCTCTATTTTTTGATTGTTTGTACCTACATCTCTTTTCTTGTCTACTACACTATGCATTTCTTTCTCTTTTATGAATACAATTACAAGCGCTTGTACCTTTTATCAAAAAAATATAATCAATATTTAAATCTCAAAAAATTATGCATTATAAATTGCACCACTTGAAAAGAGCCCATATGAGGTGAAATAAAGTCACAAAAGGTCCCAAAATAGGAACTGTACATTAACATTTATTAAAAAACTATAAATTCTAGAAAATCTATGCATCACAATTAGAAACTATAGTGCCCTCCGTTTGCGGTTGTTGTTGATGTCAAGTAAGTTGTTGTTGGTAATGTCATGTCGATGTGGTGATTTTATTATTTAATTTAATTTTAAGGTTATGAAATAACATTAATAATATGCTTGGATTTGATTAATAAAGTTAATTTAATTATAGGGTTACTTGTTTTATTTGGAATTAAATAAAGAATTAGATTCAATAATAAACATTAATTGAATTATCCTTGGGAGTTAGTTATTTAAAGTAATCAGATTAGATAAGGAAAGATAATTATCATTTAATGATTAAATTCAATTAATAAATTTAAAAGTGAGAAAATATTAGAGAGGATTAAATATTAAAATTGTACTTGAGTTTAAATAAATTAAGGTAAAAATATTTATTCAAAATAAATATATTCTATTGTAACTAAAAGAAAGATTAAATTATTAAATATTTGGTTCATATATTAAAGAGTCAATTATAAAAATAATAATTAAGGGTAGTGGCTAGCATTCAATCATAACTATTGGAAGTTGAACAGTTTCTTGTTGGGAGTGGAAAAGACACCGTGAAACAAATTATTAAACAAGAATTATTCTAGAGGAGGGAAGGGATACCAAAAAGGTGAGGAATTCGTTCTTGATTGTAACTAACCAAGAAAGAAAATAAGGGGGTTTTTTTTTCTCGATAGTTGGGTAGGAAAGAGGAAAGGAAGAGAAGAAGGTCTAGAAAAGCACAAAAAGACTTTGACATCAGCTTCTGATAATAACCTTTCAATACTAGAGTACAGGCGAGTGGCGAAGAAATGTTGCGCTAGTTACAAGGGTATGTTGTTCAATAGCAATCATAGTAGCAATCCTTTCATATGTGAATCTCTGCACCTTTTATCATCTTGGTGTGCTCTTTCCTTAGATAATAGAGAAGATCTAGATTACGAATATTGTACAAGCAAGGTTTTTGAATGGTGCTTTTCACGGTTTAGTGATTGGTCGATACTTCTTATGTTTAATGATTTTGGTTCCTCTGGTTTTACTCCGTGTTTTGTCTTAGTTGCACTTTTGTGTGGTGTATCCTAGTGGGATTTAGGATCTTAAGATCCACGCCTTAGATTTCCATAACCTTCTTTTTCTCTCATACGCATCGCTTAAGCCAATCATCTACTCTTATCATCGCATTTTCAAATGTGGAAGTTTCAATCATTAATGCCTTTCAGATTGGTACAGTTCCTATATTTTCCATACAAGGAAGTTGCGTGATCAACTGCTTCACCTCCGTTCGTTATCCCTCTGTTTCTTCATCATGATATATGCTCGATGGAAGTCCCTGCTGCAATACTCGAACATAGAAGGGTGCGTACGCTTAAATAAGCTCCCTGATTCCTTTACATCCTGTCTCTGCCGTCACACCTGAGCATAATAGGAAGTTTAAACGTTCAAATAATCTCTGTGATTTCTGTGTCAACCTGTCACAGCCACGCACTGGAACATAATAGGAAGTTTAAAGGTTTAAATAACCTGCTTGATTCTTTTGGCAATCTATCACAGTTGCAGCATTTGAAATAAGATATCGTCATATTCTAATAAAATAAAGAGCTTTCCTTTGGTTGTGGTAAAGTTTAATTTCCAACTTCTATCTTGAGCGGGTCTCTGGAAACTCGCCTCTATTCAAAAATGCGTCTAGCTCAAAACAGAAAAAGTTGTACATTATTTCTCCTATTCTTAAGTCACGTATTTGCACTTCACCTATCTCCTTCCCCTTAGTCTTGAGGAAAACATTTGGGATTTGATAATAATGCAAGTAGATGGCAATATTTCCAAATTCCAATATTCACTTTCTAATATACTTTCCAACCTGTCACTAATACGTCATTTAGAGTTGAGTCTTTGTACAGAATTAAATAGTCTCCCTGAAACCATTGGCAACCTGTCATAGCTGCAACGTTTAGACTTGCAAAGGTGGAATAAATTAAATACTCTCACTAGTGTCATTGTTAACCTGTCTCAGTGCCGCTCTAGAACATGGTAGGGTGTATAAATTTAAATAATCTCTCTAATTTCATTGTCATCCAGTCTCAGCCGTAGCACTTAATAATTTGGATTGATAGTCATGACCTTCCTTGCCCTTTAGGGGAGTATCCTTGTCATTCGATGACTGTGTTAGCATCTGGGTGATCTTTAGTAATAGAATGGTGTAACTCGATACTTTAAATTGTTCAATTGCATGTTGACATTCGATCATTAACCCATCTGTAACAATATATATATATATATATATATATATATTTATCTATCTGTCTATTTAACTGTGTGTGGACTTTTTATATGGTTTAAATCTGTATTTTACATTTAGAAAATAAATCCTTATATTGATAATAAGGAAATAGGTGAAGAGATAAATAAATAAAGATGTGTATTTATGTGTGCGATATATATATATGTAATTTTGTATACAAATATTATGATTTCAAGGAAGAAGACCTTTGCTTAGTATTTATTAGAAAATATAGTTAGTGAGTTAGAAAATAATAAATAAATAAAATGAAGAGTAGTTTCATTGATGTAGATTAGTAAAAGGGAATGCAGAAACTTGGAAAATGTAAGTTGCAATTGATAGAATAGAATTGTTGACCGAGTTCCTTTTTAGTGTCTTAAGTTTAGTAGGAAATGTTAATACTAGTAATAAGATATTGGTTAATTTATTTGTTGTAGATAGTGGGTTAGGTTATTGTGTTCTCACTTTGTTTTAAGTTGGATAAATAAGGAGGTTAGGGTTACTTTGGTTTAAATGTCACTTTGAATCTTGGTGCCTCATGGCTTTAGGTGAGATATGTGGAAGTTGTGTGTTCGTAGAATTAGAGGTTGAATGTTATATGTATAGGGGGTGTAGACATCCAAATTTGGACACTTAATTTATCCAAATTTATCACTTTTCATCTAAAACATCCTCCTATCCGAGTTAATTAAGTAATATTACTATTATTTAATTAATATCTTTAATTCTGCCAAATCCCTAAGGTATTTAATTAATAATTAAATATCTTACCCTCCTTAATCCTCTTTTCATCAAATAAATTAAATAAATATTATATTTATTTAATTCCTCACATGTCATTTTCATCTAATCCTAATCCATCTCCTAATTTTTTCATTAGGGATGTGCATATGCCTAATCCTTGATTAGGATGTGTCACATCCTCCAACTTTTGCAAGTTGGCTTTTAATCCTCATTTATCTTCTAATTACTGATTAATTAAGCCTAGTCATTCTCCAAGGAATTTTTAATTCCTTTTTATTCTTCCTAGATTCCCCTCTTTTTTATGTGAATTTTTAATTCACATTCCATTCTTCCAAGGCTTCTAGAACCTTGGACTTGTCACAATCTCCACATGTGACTAAGTCCCACCTTTTTGGAGCCCACCTTTTATCCTCTAGATCCTCCTAGGAATGTGAATTTTTAATTCACATTTATATCCCCAACCACCTTTCCTTTTCCTATGTAGATTTTTGAGGAATTCCAAAATTCCTCAAATGTCCCTTTCACTCCCACTTGGGGACAAGAAATCCCTTTTTGTGGAAATCTTCTCACTCCCTAAGATTCCTCCCATCTCCCAATGTACTTGGAAGGTACTTGTCCTTCCTCCACCTCATGTACTTTTTGGCCACCTCACTTACACCTCATCTTCTCTTGGCCACTTCATCCTCCACATGTCAAGATGTGAGGGCTTGTGGGTTCTCAACCCACCATAGCCCTTCATCTTGGCTTTGTTGGATCAATCTTGACCGTTGGATCCTCTAGAGAATTCAAATTCTCTTATAAATACCCCCTCCCCAAGGGAATTTTCAACACTTTGGATTTGAGCAACCTTATGCTACTAATTTTTCTTCTCAAAAACACTTAGCAATCTTGCAACTACATGCTGCCAATTTGCATCCTCAATCCTTTGCCATCCTTTAGCCATCTCTCTTAATCATCTAGCACATTGAATCTTGTATTTTAATCATTCAAGCAATCATCTAAGGAGCACACAAACCATTTCAAGCAAGGGTCAATCAAAGAGATATCAACAACAAGGAAGGTGAAACTATTTGCATTTCATTTTATTCATTTTCCTTTTCGTTATATCACTCTTTTGGCTTATCTTGAGGTGTCCTTGGTATCTTATCATTCACATTCTTAAGTTATTTTGCACATTTAGAGTAGGATAAATTCCAAGGTATACATTTCTGGCACGCCCGGTGGGACCCACAAATAGGTCTTGCATTTAACCTCCCCTTTTGGTTAAGAATTTTGCAGGAAAAACTCACAGAAAGGCAGCAGCGCCCTCTTGGCCACTACAGAAAGGCGGCAGCGCCCCGTATTTGAAAGTTTACTTTCTTCTAACGCGTTTGTTGTCTTTAGCAATATATTTAGAGGGATTTTCTAACACTCTTTTTGCAGTGGGAGGGGCACAACTAATAGTTTTTCTCAAAAATCTAACAAAGGTTGTTGCAGAAAGGTGGCAGCACCCCGTATTTGAAAGTTTACCTTCTTCTAACATTTTGTTGTCATTAGGGATATATTTAGAGGGCTTTGCTAACACTCTTTTGGCAGTGGGAGAGGTACAACTAACTCTTTTTCTTAAAACTCTAACAAAGATTGTTGCAGAAAGGCAGCAACGCCCTCTGCCTTACTACAGAAAGGCGGCAGCGCCCTCTGCCTTACCACAGAAAGGCGACAACGCCCTTCTGTTCACTGCAAAAAGGCGGTAGCGCCCTCTTCCTTACCGCAGAAAGGCGGCAACACCCTAATTTCACTATAGAAAGGCGGCAGCGCCCATGATTCCACTGCAGAAAGGCGGCAGCGTCCCAAAACAACACAGTTTGGAAGGTAAAATAGTCATTTTAGCTTCGTTTTTGCTTCCATTTTTTACTATTTTCAAGTAGTAACCCTCTAACACTGTTTTGGCAAGGATATTGGTATTTTTTGCTAACATTTTGTAGCATATTGTGGCGTAGTTTGACCAAGGACGAAAAAAAAGACAACTAACATTTGTTTGCAGGGTTATCTACTTGATCAGATTTTCAAAAATTATCTTTGTTGTTTCGAACATAGTCTAATTAGGAGGATTAAACTTCATTGCTTGCTGTGATTGTTTTTTCTTGTGATTACCCAAGGGGATATTAATTTTTTTCGCTTTCCCCTTGCACTTCGTGTGAGCCTGGGGACTAGTTGGAAACGGTTAGTATCTTCTTTTTTAGTGGGACCTGCTTGGGGATTTCATCACCCCAAGGGACGATTCCAACCACGCGTACCGGCGGGGTATATAAAGGGGGGAGAACAAAAGTTGTACCCCAATCTAGTCGCATCGTAATTGGCGGAGCGTCGAAGCTAGGGTGATAGCTAGATAGACGTGAAGAGTTGGTCCGAGCCTTTCAGTATCTCGCTGGGGTTCCCGACTCACGCTTGTGACAGACTAGTGTTCACGGTTGTGCCTCACGTACCGAGAGTATATTGAGGACTCCCTAGAAGCCTTGTGCATCCTAGAGTAAGACTTTGCCTTGCCATACCCGTAATATTAATCATAGGATTGTGCTTGCTTGAGGTGTTTACTTGTAAAAAATCTGTGAAATTTTTGATACTTTGGCCTTACTTTATCATCTTGCGTCCTTGCCATAGCCATTTCCATCAAAACCAAGCTTTGTCCCACTGCAGAAAGGCGGAAGCGCCCCTATTTTGCTGCAGAAAGGCGGAAGCGCCCCTGTTTCTGCTGCAAAAAGGTGGAAGCGCCCCCGTTTTGCTGCAAAAAGCTGTCGGCACCCCTGATTTTTGCTACAAAGGGGTGGATTTTCCCTCCTGAACACCTGAAAGTACCCTATTTGGATTCATTTAGCCTCTAAATCACCATTTAATCATTCCCAACCATTATCCCATCATCCCAAGTCTCCATTTTGTCATTCTAAGCCTCCCGAAACCTCCATTTGATCCATTTAAACCTCCATTCAATCGCTCCAAATCTTCATAAATCCCCATTCACTCTCCACAATCATCTTTAATCCACCCTTTCCTCTTAATTTTTCATTCACAAGTCCATACCCTCACCTAACAAACATCACAACTCTACCATTCACATCGCCAAACACCACCCATAGCCAAACCGTCCTAACCTTGTATTACAAAGTGGTTATCCAAATTAACTATAGCACTTGAAGTTGATTATTAGTCTTTAACTTCAACCCCAATCAATTCGCTTCCGTATTGAGGTGAATTGGGTGTTGTAATTTATCATCCTTGGCCCAATCAATCCATTCCTATCTTAAGGTAGGATTCAGTGTCGTAATCATCCTCTTAATCAATCAAAGCTCTAGGCCACTAAGGATAACTTCCTTTGATCAAACTTAAGGTCTCTCTCACATCTTTCATCATCCAATCATACCCATCCAATAGTCCAAATCTATCAAAACCAATCATTCGATCAAATTGTCCAATCAATCAAATCACATCTGTTCAACCAATGCCATCCTACTGATCTTAATAATCCAATCCAATTCAATCAAAATCCAATCTTGCCAAATCCAAATCCCATCAAAATCAAAATCAATCCCATCACATCATCCAATCATCCTAATCTGGGCTTTAATCCGATCCTAATATGAGCTTAACTTAAATCCTGGTTTGAGCTTTAGTCCATCTCTGTCCAAAATATTTGATCCATTCTATTTATCCTTTCATCATCATGAATCCTCATCCTCCATCAATAGTAGTCAAGCGAAACCCTAATTACGTGGACGACGATAACGAAATTCTTGTTGACCAAGAAGAATATGACATAGATCTCCTTGATGCTATCGTCACTAGTAAGCTTTCTCCACCCACTTTTCAAAATCCAATTACTCCTATGAGTTATCTCGTTATGTCTTCATCTATGCCTAATCATGCTCCTTATGCCACCTTTGACAATGGATATCCAGTATCTTTTTCATCCCCATATTTGTCATGTCCATCTACATCATCCTCTTATACAACATCTACATCCTCTTATCCTAATTTTCCATCACAATATTCCTATTACAATTCCCCATCCATGTCCCCCTATCATAATCCTCTTTCCCAATCTTCCCACACTAATCCTACATCCGCACCCTTTTACCTTAATCCCACATCCACATCTCCTCATCCTAATCCATCATCCCAATACCCTTATTATAATCCATCCCCCACATCCTCTTGTCCCACTACACCACCTATGTCCTCTTGTCCTAATCCACAATCCATGTCCCCCTATCTTAATTCACCACTCCAATATCCTTACCTTAGTCCTCCATCCAATCCCATTCATCCATCTACTCCTAGTCCTCCATCCAATCCTAGTCCTCCATCTACTCCTAGTCCTCCATCCAATTCTAATCCCCCATCTACCATTCCTCCATCTAACCCTAGTCCACCAATCCATAATCCCTCATCCATTTCTACCACCCTAGCCAAGTCAACCATATGCAAGTCTCTCATTTCAGAAGTTCTCCAAGGACTAATTACAAAGAAGCCATCCCCAACTCCACATCTTGAAGTCATGGAACCATGCCATCTAGATCCATCATCCATGGTCACTAGTGATGAGATCCTTCTCCATACCATGCCTATTATTGATGTTACCACCCCTAGTACTGCTCAAACCATTGAAACCATTGAACCCACATCTCCTACTCCAAGAACCACCGAATCCATCGAAGACACCCAATTCCAATCCACTCCCTCTACTCCTAGATCCACCCAAATCCAATCCACTCCTCCCACTCCTAGTAGCACCAAAACCCCTTCCAATGAACCTCATGAATCTTCCATCCCTCCATCTTCCCCACTTGAAGAGTCCCAACAAGACTCCATTATCATGCCTTCCACACATGATGAGTCACGCCAAGAGTCTAATCCAAAGCATGCCAGCATGTCCCCTTCTCCAGATCAAGATCCTACCATCCCATCCAGTCCACCTCAAGATCACAGTCCCCCATCCATTTCATCCCATGATCCCCTTGTCATTCAAGCTTCCACTGCTCCATCTCCATCTCCATCACATGAGCCTACTACCATAAATCCAGATCCTATCATGGTCCCTACTCCCTCTCCTGATATTGCTATCCCATCATCTCCCTCTCATGATCCCCCATCATCGCCTAAAAATGCTATCCCCACACCGCTTGCATATCCCCTTGGTCCTCTCACATTCCTCCATGGTGGTCTCCTCGCAAAAGAAAAACAAAGCATATACACCAACCCTCCTCTTCCACCTAATAATGAACTCGTGATCATTCTTCCAACAAAATCCTATCCTAGATCAATGCTCAAGAGAATGAACTATCAAGGAAAAGGCTTTAGGCCTCATGAGCAAGGTATTATAGAGCCCATCCAAGCTAAAGAACATTTGTATCTCTGCAAGGCTCCTGATGTACTACCTATGACTCGCACCTAAAAAATGTTGGTACAACCTCTAGACGCCCTCACAATGCTTTTCCTCTTCCAAAAATAAATATAGGCTCTTTTCCATCGCCTCCACCAAATCATATGTTGCCATCCTCCTCCTATCGTGATCACCTCAAAACAACCGTCCATCTTCCTCCTTCATCTGCTCCATCCATTTTGGGTCCTTACATCCCTCCATCTACCATCTCCAATCCTCCATCTACCATGCCCTTATTTCCTCTAGGTCCTACATCTATTTTGGGCCCCTATATCCCAAAATCACCTCCTCCATCTCGTCCTATCCATCCTTTCATCCATTCATCACCTATCCATCTCATCTATCATACACATCCTAATCAGGATCAACAAAGGCACATACCTAAATATCCTCCATCTACACATAATCCCCATACTCCTACCTCCATCATTCCACATCATCCATCTCCTCACACTCATCCCATTGCTACTAAGAGCACTTTGGTTGTTAAAGAAAAAATGCATAAATCCAAACATCCACATGAATCTAAGGCTCCTCACGTCCCCTCCAAAAGACATGGTGAAGAGAAGAAAAATATAAATATACATCAAATCCATACGCCACAAAGGCCTACCAAAGCAAAGATCAAAACCATGTGGATCCCAAAGAAAAAAGATGCAATGCAATCACATGAAAAATCTGTAAAAACATCCAAAGTCGCTAGTCCAAAAGCTAATCATACACCCCTTTCATCTCCTAAGTCTGTTTTGGGTCCTTATGTCCCGAAATTCACCATTCCATCTCCTCCATTATCCACATTCTCCATCCCTTAATCCTATTATCTTTTCACATCCACCACCACATGTGCCAATGTTGGTCCTGAACACATCTCCCCATCACATATCCACCCCATCATTCTATCCATACCCTTTCCAGCATCCCATCCACTATCCCATGTATCAACCCCATCAAATCCCTCTAATTCATCCTCATGCATAATCCACTTATCCTAATAAGGTTGTACCAACATCCAACAGTCACTTCAAACATGGGCTCTTAATACCTTGATCCTTATCACATGTCTTCTAAATCTGCTTATCCACTTCCTTATCCTTACCCATCTCCTTCTGCATGACATCCAAAAAGTCAAACATCCAAAAA